>PVKS010001974.1:0-127284 GCA_004027875.1 Aplodontia rufa
GGGGCTGGGAGGGGGAGAGAAAGAAAGGGAGGGAGGGAAGGACAGGAGGAGAGAGAGAAAGAAAAATTTAGCTGTGTGTACCTATAGTCTCAGTGCTCCAGAGGCTGATGTAGGAGGATTGTTTGAGGCCCTGAGTTTGAGAACTACCTGGGAAACACAGCCTGTCTCAAAACCAAAACAACTAAGAGTCCTTGTTTAAAAAACTGAACTAATCAACTATATCTTCACGTCAGAGCTCTCAATGGTGGCCAAGCAGCTTGGATATTGTGTCCCAATGTGAAAGCAGGTAGATGCCACTTTTGAGGAATGATATATGGCCACAGAGGACTCTGGTCTCAGAATCAAAACGTCTAGTTCTGGCACATGAGCAAACCTTTTAGGGCCTCCTTTTCCTCACTGGCCACTAAGATGTCATGAGGCCATGTAAACCTGCTTTTCTTGAAGAGCTAGCGTGAGTCCTCTTCTCACTCCACCCATGTTCCCATATAGTAATCTTAACTGAGGTTAGGTTTCAAAGTCAGTAAGCAAGGGGGAAATCTGATCAGGTCAAATGGCTTAGAAATGAGATCAGTTTGAAACCCTCAGGTAACATATTGGTCTACACAGCCAGATCATCCTCCAGAACTGGAGCAGCCACACTCCACCGGTGAGTACCAAATGAAGACACTATGGATTATTCAAGGACCAGGCTGCATTAGGTTGGGTAATTGGGGTGGGGGAGCTCTTGGGGGTAAATCTAATTTTCAGAATTTATATATATATTTATATATTATTTCATTAGAAACTTGTTTGATTGTTCAACATATAAATTTCTTAATAAAAGAAACACTAAAAAAATGATGTGAACCACTAAATAACAGTCTCACACTTAGTCAGCACATGGGAAATGAGGCCTATTTGTTTGTATCTTGGAACTTCTTCTCACTTAGGTTCTGTAGTCACCAAGGAAAATGGCAAGAGCTATTTAAACTGTCATTTACTCATTCTCTCTCTTTTGTTTCTTTGTTTTGCTGAAATATGTGTACAACACCCACCAGAATGACTAAAATGGAAAAGAAACTACTAAGTACTATTGAAGATGTAGAACCACCCGAACTCTCATACATGGCTGACAGGAGCATACACTGAACCAATGTTTAAAAAAATGGATTGCTAACTATCTACCAAAGTTAAATATATGCCATATCCCATCACCCAGTGACTCCACTTCTGCATACACACATGCTTCATAATTCCATTCATAAATTATTTCAGAATAAGCAAATACAGCCTAAGTGCTTTGAGCAGTCAGGAGACTTCTGAATTGCTGGTAATGCTTGGCTTCTTGACCCAAGTGCTATTTCCGTGGGTATAGCCAACTTATAAAAATTCATCAAGCTGTACCCTTTAATATATGTGTACTTTTATGTAAATATGCAATAATTTAATTCAAGCTAAATACCCAAAAGAACTGAAAGCAAGAGCCCAGAGAGATATTTGTACACACATGTTCACGGCAGCATTATTCACAACAGTCAAATATGAAGGCAGCTCAAGTGTCTGTCAGTGGAAGAATGAATGGAAGGATAAACAAAATCTTGCATACACATATATGTAATATTATTCAGTTTGAAAAAGGAAGGAAATTCAGACATATGGTACAACGGGAAGAAACCTGAAGTCATCATGCTACTTGAAATTAGCCAGTCTCACAAAAGGACAAATACTATACGATCCCACTTATGCCGGAAACTGAGAACGGTCAAACTTATAAACACAGAAAATGGAATGATGGGGAGGCAAGTGGGGAATTAGCACTTTATAGGCATACAGTTTCAGTTTTACAAGAGGAAAAGAGTTCTGTGGATGGATGACGGAGATAGTTGCACAGCAATGCAAATGTACGACAGAACTACTTAAAATTTAAGATTGTAAATTTTGTGTGTAACATGAATTAAAATTTTAATTTTTAAATTTAAAAAAAATTAAATGTGACTCTACTATATACCCTCAAAGTAAGTGTATGCTAATGAAGTGATTGACTTGCCTCTGGAAGACATCCTAGATTTTTCACACCCTTCTCTTTTTGGTCTACACAAGGCCCTGCCTTTTTAATCCTATTGTGCACAGGAAGTAAAAATAGCCAAGAATGGGTTCCCCCAAGAATAGATGGCTATGTACTTACTAAGACCTTAAGCTGAAACTATGCTTTGACATCTTTCTTCATATTTATACTCACAACCACCTTGTGATAAATGATGAATGGATGGGATGGATAAACAAAATATCATCTATACATAGATAGCTCAGAGAGGCCTGTTATTGTCACCTTAAAGTTGGGGAAACCGAAGGGAAAACAATAGACAAAAGAAGAAAAACATAGAACTCAAATTTTCTGATACGAAATTCAAGCAGTAAGACATCCTCATAGTACCCTTCAGGTTCATTACTCTCCTTGGAAAGCAAATTCAGTTTCAAATTAGTTTTGTGCTTCTATTGCTCCCTTAAGAAAACACATTATGTTACATAGATCTTCTTTTTATGTTGAAAATAATCTCACCGATTGACTTGAAAACAGTTTATTTAATTTATACAAATAACTACTAAATACAAAAAGTAGATTAAAACAAAATAGTTATTTTTTTTCTGGCAGAGTTTAAATGCATATAATGGATAATTCCGAAGAAAATGCATTTTCCCCACAGCGTTCAGGACTAAAACTCTACTGAAATCTTTGCTTCTAAATCAGTAATATATTCGGTGGTGTCACATAGGTAATGACTAAATACGTTCTGCATAAGAACTGAAAAAAAAAGTTACAGTCTACACACATACAAATGTGAAGCACTTAAAATGTGAATTTAACTGATAATAAAAGAAAATGTCCATTTCAGAGTATAGTGTTAAAAACATTTCAGTAATAAAATCATAAGACCACATAAAAATAAGCTTTAACATACACACAAAGCAGTTTTGTAAAAACTGCTAAGTGCACAAGTATAATAAATAATTTGCAAAGTTGTGTATAAACAATTCCTAATGTTCGGCATCGTTGTAAACATCAGCACATGTGTAAAATGCAGCAAAGTCTGATAATTCATTTTGTTTTGCCAAATTGAATTCCTATCATCCAAAGACAGACCAGTGGAGTACGCAGCCAAAGTTTTGGCAAGTTGGGTCTTTAAAATTAAGAGTAACAGTGCAAGTAAGGAATGCAAAGAATTCCTAGTGCAATAAAGAAGAGAAGCACAGGCAATATTGCTGATTAAAAATTCACCACCTCCTTGAGTTCCCCGTGGGGAGTGTCTAGGAGACCTGTGAAGATATGCAAAGCCACTGTCTTAATGCCCCGATCTCTTTTAGGATTTCTCTGTGTTCCTCCAGTTCCCTACCTTTGCAACAGTATCTGTCCACCACTGTCCACCACGAGTCTCTGCAGTGTGAACAGCTCGTGAAATGCCCAGTTCGCAGTCATTGAGCGAGGTTGGGGTGGTTTGGGTGTCCCCCCAGCACATGGCTGGGTGAGATGTCTGCCTCGCCAAAGTGGCCATTGAGGGAGGGAGACAGATGGGTTCTGTTCTGACAACCAGGAAGGCCAGCATTAGGTCCCAGCTGGACAATGACAACATTAAATCTTCCTTCTTGACACCATAAAAACATCAACAGTCAGTTTTCAATTTGTCCAGGGAATTATCAATTTTGGTCAAAGTCTTTTTGATACGCAGAGCTGTGAGTCTTGCAGATGGGTTTTGATACCAGCATTCTTTCATCAGCTTGGCCAGAGAGGTTAATGTCTGAGGAGAGAAAGAATAAAGACCACCATGACAAATCGGCTTTTCAGTGGCAATGGAAGTTGGGCAGATGTCATGTCAACCGTTTTGAAGAACTCTACAGGTCATGTGAATTTGAAGAGATGTTATTGCCATCTTCTTTAAACAAGCAGTCAAGGCCTTAACCAAGTCACTCAAGAGTTTCATGAACTCTGTCCTTTGGATTCTGAATACTACCAACTTTTATCAGGCAAATTATACAGGCCAGGTTAGACCCCTTGATGGTTTTATGGGTACTAAAAGCAAATAGTACTAACCCATAGATAACAGTGAAATTTGTAAATAGGATCACTTCTCCAAGTCTGAGGTCTGCTACTAGTTATATGTAGCAAAGCAGGCTCTACAGCACTGAGTAGCTTGTTTGGAATTTTAGGTAAGCAGAGATAAAGAGAAGATTAAAGTATCACTCCAAATCTCAAGGCAATCACAGGGTTAATAGCACCTGCAATGTGTCTCTGAATCCCTGGTCAGTCATTAAAATTCTTTTTTGAATAGTATCACTCATTAGCAAGACCTACCAGGCAGGGGTTCTTTGAGAACAAGACCATTTTCCAAATTCTACTCAATTATTCTCAAAAAGCCTTGTACATAAAATAGTGAGGGAGCATAGTCCATATAGAGTGGAGATCACTTAGATACTAAAGACCTGTTGAAATCAAGAGCAAGTAAATTACAAACCGCCAAAGACAGCTTTAGAAATGGGTACTCTCACCGGGTCTGAGAACCATCTGTTGGGTATGTTTGGCCTCTGTTGATCCACACAGACTACTTTCCTCATATCTTCAAAACTTGGGTCATTGGGAACCACATCGTAGAATGGTGGCTTGTAGTCTTCCACTATACCTGTACACAGGACAAGAATTGTGCTGGGTTAGTGAGATAGCAAATGTTCCCCCAGGACTTTAGTTATGAGTGTCACAGGTTATAATGTGACAGGATAAAAGTACCATCACCTCCCCCATCCCTCAAGTGGTTCTGGAAGCCACAGGGAGGTCCTAAAATATGTGGATTAGAAGGCAATACTATACATCCTGTAAGGAATTGAAGAATAATTTTTAAAAGAAAATATGTGAAAACTTCTCATGTAACCACAAGTATTAACAAAATGCTCCAGCAGTGTATACAAACAGCTTTGCAAGGCCGAACAAGGCATGGAGTGACCTAGAACAAAGAATCCTCTGGTAATCAGAAGAGGAGCAAGATATCTTTCAAAAGTACATGAAGCTAGTCATCTCCAACCATAAAAAGAAGTAAAAAGTTGTCCATAAACTAGAGCTAGAGGCAAACAATTAAGACTATCACCAAAATAACCCTTTCTATTATGAAATTATTTTTTTAACAAGGATCATTATTATAAAATAATTCCTCCCACTGGGAGGGATGCTAATAATGTGATATGAAATATGCATTTCCTTGTTCATCCAGTCTAAATCCAGACAAAACTGTCCATTTGATGGATCCATTAATCATTCTCAGATTAAAGGCATAAAATAAGCTGTAGAGAGGACAGCCTTCGAGAAGGCAAAGGGACAACACGGAAGCAAACATCAAAGCGATCACTGTCAGCTTCTATTCAATAATTTTCCATGGTTTAAAAACCTTTTCCAGCAAAATTACATAATTCCTTCCTTCTCACAAAGAAGAATAATTCCACAAATAGAGAAATTTAAAACTTCATCATTTGAAATTAAAAACTGATTCTTCCCCTTGTAGAGATGAAACCAAGCCCACCTATTCTTTCCTTGCCCTCATCAAAGACTTTAGAAGAGCAGCCAGTGGATAACCTGGCTCCCAGCTCTCTGCCCTTCCTCCAGGTAAGTTCACTCCCACTCCTAACTACGTAAGGGGCTGTGGCAGAGGACAGAAGCAAGCCATGCACAGTTCTGATTAAGTTTTCCTAGTTCCTACAAGCGACCTGAAAAACTTCAATCCCCTTTTCCTTTACCATAGAAATTACCTAGTGGTGAGAAGCCCTTCTCTCAAATCCCACACAAATACTAACCACTTATGCACAGATTAGATATGATAAGGAGCATCTGTTCAAGAAATACTACAGATTTTTTTAACTTAACAAATTCAACTAAAGAATTTATTTTTAAAATAGAAAGTAGTCTAAATTGTATTTTTAAAAGTTCTCGTTGGTACCCCTTCTTAATTCTGAATCAGTGAGCTCACTGCTTAGCTGCGTTTGTAACAAGCAGTCACTAAACTAAAACCTCTCCCGACAAACCAGGAGCAGCTCACATTGTGCACAAACCACGGCTTATAGAGCACCTGGAGCATTGTATCTCAGAGGCCTTAGATAACTTCTCTTGTAAGGATCCCAGGAAGGATTCAAACGAAAATATTTTACTTCTTTTCAGTAGTAAGAGACGCCACCTAAAGCATAAAACTGCACATGGACCAGGAATAAATGCACCTTTCCCAGGGCCACATGAATTTATAGGAAATAAAGACCATGTCTATCACAGTCCTTCAGGTACTTCATAATTTTAATTTATAGAAAACAAAAAAATACATGGAAGAGGGAAACAGAGCTGAATTTGTAGGGAAAAAAACACGTTATCTGTGGAGATACATTTAATAACTTTGATTAGTTCTTTTAAATTCTAGCACAATAGTCACTTATTTGGGGTAATTTGCCTGGTGAGCATGGGAAGGGTTATGTGAGTGTGAACAGTAACACAAACTTGACTTTCTATAAGGGCAAAATAAAATAAGGTGTGGTTGGACATTTAAAACTCAAGATTTGATGATGCCCAACAATGAACTTCACTCTGAAAAGCTGAAGTTTTTTCCCCATATTTTAATCTTATTAAGTGTCCCCCTGTTTTTAAGAAAAGAAGTCAAGCTCTAAAGGAAGGATCATTTAATTGACTATGCCTGGGACTTAGTCATCACTGTTTCTTCGATCATTGGTCCTGTAGTGGACTGCTTCCATCCAGCTCTGGCTAGTCTTCTCCAAAATAAAATAAACCAAAGAGTAAACTGTACCAATCACATGAAATTCCCTCTAGTCAAGGAGAGCAATCACTTCCATGAGTCAAAAGTACATTATACCTACTATGTGTAGAAAACCATATTAAATGCTAAGTGTGATAAAAGCTTAAGCCATGCTCTTGTTTTTCAAGGTAATCAAATTCTACTGAAAGTTCAACATAGTCCCTCTCTTTTCTTAAACAATGGCCATCTTGTCAAAAGGAACCTCAAAATATCTTCACCCCATTATTTATTGCCTGAAAGGCAAAAGCAGAAACACTGTATTTTTGCCTAAGAGCTCAAACATTGACTCAATAACCATTTGATCCTTTAAACTGTGTGTATCAGAAGTTGTACTTGCTGTAGGGATGCAAAAATGAAGAAAATGTGGTGTTAGAGTAGAGGAGCAGGGCAAGGGGAGAGGCAGAGGAAAACAAAAGATAAACTAGTGTCCCAGATAGGAGCCACAGATGGGGGGCAGAGAAGGACCCATTTGTGTGATTTACTAAGTAGCAGCTAAAACCTGGTGCCGGGGAAGTACAATGAGCTTTCCAGGGCCGAGAGTTTGGGTGGACATAGATAAGAAATTTGTGAGGAACAGTGGAGGTCGGAGGAAGAAAAATAACCAAGGAGAGTGTGCATGCCAGGTAGAGGGAGGCAGAGGCAGAGAAGGACTGAGCCCTGCATGCTGGGCAGATGAAGCGGAGAACCCAATGGGTAAGAATGGGGCACATGGTGGTGGCCGGAGTGGGTGGGAGGTGAGGCCGTGTTATGAGGTGACTTGCGTTGTCAAGGTGGGAAGTGACTGACTTACAACTGTTCCTCATTTCTGCCAAAAACTGACAAGCAATCTGGGTAGTCAGGCAAAAAAAGTGAACTGTAAGTCCTACAAAGGCAGCCCCCTACGAGAAACTGCCAAATCGTGAGCCAGCCAAGATGACAGCACGAATTCAGGAAAGCAACTAAAAATACAAAGTGCTGCGAGCGCCAAAGGAGTGGTACAAACAACAAATGATACAGGGATGCAGGGGAGAGGAGCTGTAAACGGTGGTCAAGGAAGGAACAAACAGCCAGGCCCAGCCTTTCCATTAAGGCAGCCACTGACTTAAAGCAGTCAGAGAAAAGTAATCAGAAAAATTATTCATAACTACACCCCCTCCACTTTTGGCATGTGTAACTAATTTATACAATCCTTCCCCCTCCTTACTGGGCATATGTTTAATTCAAAGTTTGCTTTGAGGCAAATCTATCTTTACCAATCAGTTCCTACCACTAATAAGCTGCAAGGCTCTGAAGAAACCCCTCAGTTGTCATATGGTAGTTTCCAACACCTTTAAAGTACACACCACAAAGTTCAAGTGCAAAACAGGAGTATCTGCAACATGTGCTCTGAAAAAATGAAATGCCACTGTGTCCAGCAACAAGACCTCCCTTGATCCTGCCTACCAAGGCCTTGGAACAGACACCCAACTTTTACCCCTTGATGGGTACATGTTACAGGTCCTTTTGTCGCATGTCTTCTGCTCCCGCCCTCCACCATATTCCACTGCCTCTGGCAAGGTCTTTAGTAGGAGAAAACAGGGCAAGTGCATTATGTCCCTCTTCTGCATGTGTGCCACCAGTACTGCCCATTAGATGGTGTTCATTCCCCACCACAGCCCATGTCCACCACAGTCCTTCACATACCTGGGCATCAGCCACATAGGAATAACTTGCAGTTCCATCAACAGGGCATAGTAGGTCTTTCCTCAGCTCTTCCTTTTGCATGCATACCAATAGTCTGTACCTCTCATTCCCACTTGCACCTCACATCCTCTCAAGTTTGTGCAAAGGAGCTCTACCTTGATCCATCTGTAACTCTATATCCATGCCTTCTGTCTTCTGAGCAGGTCCTCCAACTTACTCAACTCCAGGATCTTCGGCATCAGTGCTTACCCTATACTTAGTCACCTCACTCTACACCCCAACTGTGATGGCTTAATCTATTGATTACAAAATGTGAGCACCTCTAAGTTGGATTTGTTTTGCTTTAGTTTTTCTTTTTATAACTAACAGATTCTCCTAGATCTTAACACCATAGCTAGCATATTACAGACACTAATATAAAGGAATATTGATTACATGTCTATAAACCTTTATTCAAAACTTTTGATGTCAAAAGTTTGTATGACTTGGAACTTACATTTTATAAAGGTAACAGGAAGTATATACACTATATTTTATGTGACAGACCCAGCAGAGTCAGAGGAACATCCCACAATCAAATGAATTTCTGTAGCAAAATATATGAATCATCATATTAAATGAAAGAAAAAAGGATCATATGTGGTCTCATGTCATTCACGGTAGGACTGACCATCATATGAGTTCAGGTCAGGTGTTCTGACCTAAAAAAAGGTACAAAAAGCTTTTATGTTTCAAATAACCCAAAGATGAGACAAAGAGGCACTAACACGATGTTGCAGCATGCAGATCACATCTTTCCTTTCTTCAAGAAGAAAACGCTGTGAAACACACAGGAAAATGCACCTTTCCAAGTTCACTGCTAATTAACGGCATGTTTTCTGACTGTGTTATAGAATTCTCCCTAACAAGCCAACAATGGGAAAATGAAATATGCCTCTCTGCGTGCATCTTGTGCCACAGCGTGCTCACTTCACAGTACACACTCTCTCTTCACCATCCTCTAACTTGGGTAGTCACATCCAATATCCAGGTAGCAAGTGAGGAGAACAGAGTCCTGGCAGCTATATCCATCTGGAGAGCTGCTGTCAACAGTTCATTCCTAGAGAAACGCTGAAATTCTTCAGAGATTATTGGAACTAAAGATACTTTAGAAAGAAAAAAAGTAAAATGGTTCCTATTTCCCTCCTGGGATGACTATAAGTCAAACAGTGCTTCCTTCAGGGGTGGCATGTGAGACACTTTGATGTGGTTCAAACTCAAAACCTTTTAATCCTAATAATTTGTCTCTTTATTTGTATCACTCACTGCCTTCCATTTATGCCACGTGACACTGGTTTTCCAATTCCAGGGACAATATTAATTTCCTTTCATATCAAAATTTAACTTTGTAAAGAGCCAATCTGAAAGAAAAGATTACATAAATATTGGTACAAGTGGCAAATGGATATGGCAAAAACATGAAGGTAGCTTGTGTACAGGTGAATCTCAGGAAACACAGAGTTTACAGAACGGCATGCTTCTTGTTGAGATAGGGCTCAAAGAGGTGCATCCAATATCTATGTTACTTCACCTAGTATACCTCACAAGAGAATGTCAAAATATTTTTCATGCCATAGCATACATAAAAAATGATTAGTGGACATATGGCTGAGGCTTGACACAGCAGAAGGGATGACAGTCTGAGAGTCCTAGACTTGGTGGCCCTGACTCACTGCCAGGGGTCAGAGAACCAGTACATACCTGGGGCATCCAAAAGCCCCACAGCAGGTAACCCTTTCTGAAAGCAGGGGTGGATTTGAGTGGTCAGGAAGGCTGTGATGGCCATGTTCTCATCCTTCCACCCCTACTTCAATTCACAGCAAATGGAACCATGTATACTTCTCAAAGTCAATACTTATCGTCTCCTCAGGAATCCATGTTAAAATTATAAAACTAATTAATTTTAAAATTAATTAATGAATTTCTAAGACTAAGATTCTCATAGATGCAATCTAACAAAAGTCAACAGTGTATTGATTACTGAGAAGACATACTTAACCAAACATATTTAACTAACCATGTCCTGAAATGTCACAAGGGTGGACAAAATGCCTTGGAGAGTTGCCTGGCTGTTCTTCAAGTTGCATCTTACATACCCCGAAATCTGGAGAGACAGAAGCTCTCCAAGGGCTCTAGACTTTTGGTAGCTATGCAGCCATTTTGAGAAGGCACCATTCACTAGATACTAGGGCTATAAGGTTTAAGATGCTATCTTGGTGAAGGACTGCTCTTAAACCTGTCAGGGAAGAGACTACTGGGAGTAAACAGCATTCAATGAAGTTCTGCTACCTTCTGGTTATTCTGGCATGAGGTCAGCTGACTGCCTACCTCTGTTCTAGATCTCTAAATCAGGGACAAAGAATTCCAGGAAATCAATGGGGAAAAATCTTTCCTCCCACCTCACCTCCATGTTCCTGACCCCAGTTGCTTACCTAAGGGTTAAAACAAACAAATGAATAAAAACTCTGAAATTACTTTAATGAACATGAAAACTCTTCCCTAGTACGATTCCGTTGTTTGTTCAAACCTTAACATATACTAAAGTAGTGAATCAAAATCATGAAGCATGTTGGATATTAAGTTGGTGCAGAAGTGAGAGTTGTCATGGTTTCCATACACTAGCACACTGTGCTCAGAACAGAAGCACATGCAGCTCCCTGGCAAGCTCAAGATAATTAGAAGAGGTTTTTTCCAAAGTAAGTGTGCCAAACATAAGCTTATTCTAACAAGAGTTTCCTAGTCCCCACCCCAGAAGAGGTGCAGCTTGGCCAGCAAGGGTTTTTCTGTGAGACGAATAGTTTTTGACACATTTGGACGCTGAATTTCATCACAAAATAATCAAAGTCAGTGAAACTGTGTTCCACAGAGGCTTCCCATGAGCAGGAAAAGGGTAGGAGAAGGTCACATCCAGGCAAAGTGGTAACATACTGAGAAGCGGAAAAGGGTGTCTGAGGTCTGCAAGCTTCTATTAACTTGCCATTTTGCAAAGTAACCAAAAACAATAAGTACCAAAACACTCTCTATATGCCAGGTACACGCTAGGTGCTTTACCTAAATGACCTCATTTAATCACTGTAACCCTGTTAAGTGGATTTATCAACATTTTTCAAGTGATGAAACTAATCTAAGTGATAGAGTCAGAAAACATAATCTCAGAGCCCAGAGTTAACTGATTCCCTTCTGCTGCCTCCAGTGGTCCCAGGAGAAGAACTGCCAAGCTCTGGAGGGCACAGTCCAGCAGGGCCCTATATGCAGGGGCAGCTACAGAGAGAACTGCAACACTGGAAGACAGAAAAGCACATCTCAGCAGGCTGTGTAACCACTAAACACAGAGCTACAGATTTGCTTGTCTTCTAAGTTATGTGCCTGTACAATCTGCATGCACTGCCTTCTCAAAACTTTGATATTCAAAATTGTGTACATTCAGAAGGGAATGCTGGCATCTTCTGACTGTAGATTTGAAATTCTGGGGCTAGGGCCCAGCACTGTGTACCTCAACAAGCTGTATGTGACTCTGGTGTACATTCCAGTTTCAGAACCACTGACCTAAGCAAACCCCTACCTGAAGTTCATACAGATGTTCACACAGGAAAAGTGAGAAAACTGTTCTCTTTTCTACCAATTCCAAATTCAGTGTCAAACTAACACCATAAGTAAATTCCAAAGACATTACTGAGAACTTTCACATGTGAAAATGGACTTAATTCTCATTTCCTGTACAGAAACAGCATGAGGTTTATTATTAGTAGAAAATAAATGTAAAATTCCAATAAATGTACAAAATACTACATATTTTTATGCTCATGGTTCACTTGAGAATCATATTACTCCAAAAGAACTATCTGGTCATCAATTTTTATATTGGACTCAGAAATTCAAAGGATACATAATTATAATAACCTCCTTAATGGTAGATATTCACACATTTAAATGAAGTACATTTTATATACAATAATTTCAAAATCTATGTTACCTTAATGACAGTACCTAACATTGGTAAGAAAGTGAAATAGGTACATCACACCCTGGGGTGAGAAGGATATTGTAAATTAGAACAACTCTTATGGAAAGCAATTTGGCAATGTGTGCCAAACTACAAAAATGTACATACTCTTCGACCTATTGAGTCCGCTTCTTTTCAGATTAGGAATGAATTCCCCAAATGAAAAAATTATGCATACAAAAATGTTCACTACAGGCTCCAAATGGGGGAGATAGTATATCTAACAATATGGAACTGGATAAGTTAATATCATGTGAGCAATTAAAACAAGGAAGGGATTATTTAACAACATAAAAACCACACACAAATGAAAAAGGTGATATAGAAATGCATCTATGTGATTACAATTGAGTTTAAAACATGGTGCAGAAAGAAGTGAAAAAAAACATGAATGCTGGAATTTGAAGGCAAATTTTTTCTTGTTTTTCTTTCTACTCACTTTTCCTGTTTGGGGGAGTAGTAATTAAAATAACAATGTCAATAGAATAGGTTTTCAAGAAGCTTGGGACACTATTAAGCTTGAGTTTACATAAGCTGATTTGTGGTTATGCATGTATGTTGTATGTGCATATGAGAGTCCATAGAAGAGGAAGGATCATAGAAATAGAAGGGGGAAGTATCAAATTAGTCATTGCCCAGGAACAGTAGCTGATTTAAAATGGGAAATGAGGAATCTTACTTCCACGTAAAAAGCATCACAGAGGTTCAACCCACAAAATTTTAGGAAATAGCTAGCAGTCTAAACGATGCAAACAGATCAATAAATCAAAACATTCTCCCTTCTTCCATCATCCATGGCTATTATTCTCCCAAAAACAAAGTGAAATGCAGGATCTAGCAAGCAAACTAACATTTGTTGAGCTAAATTTTAAACGGATGACTTAACTTCAAACTGACTACTATTAACCATAGCTGATCTTTAAAAGTCATTTGGGTTTATGCCTGTGACACAGGAATGGGTTTGCAACATGAGTTCTTACAAAGACCGAATCCCAAGTTTCTGCCAAGCAATTCTGCTTGGCTCTGCGCCGCACGCCCACAGCTGGAAGTGCTACTGTGCTGGCCGTGGGATGCCAGCTTCCTCTTCATTTGGGGAAGTTCCCCATCACAAGGTTTATTCTGAGATCAATGCTTCTCTACAGTCTCTGTAAGATAAACTAATCGGAGTTAGAATTTTTTTCAGTTCCAAGGTACTCAAGAATGACTGGGGAGGGGGGCAAGGAAATGAAGGCAATGTGCAATTTCAGGCAAAGTTCAGAACTTTATAAATCAGCAAAACAATCCCTGTGTCGCAACAATTCTCAAGGCGCTTCAATGGCACAAACTGCAAAGCAGTGACTCCCAGCAATTGAGAAAGAATTACCAAGAAAATGTTCGTGACTCCATAAAAACACAGTACTTTAAAAGGATCATCAAGTCAGAATCCTTGTATGTTCACGCTGAAACACTTCCTTTAATGCTCTGAGGGTTCCTTCAAAGCAGACACCCTTCACTAACACACAAAAGCTACCATCAAGACATGCCAATTTTAATTATTGCACACTAAAACTCTATTAAATTTCCCAACTCCACTTCCCCCCACACAGCTCCTAGTCTGGCTGTGTGGTCATGAAATTTATGATTACCCCATAAATCTCAATCCTTAGAAGAAAGTATCAGTGGAAGGTTGGATGGATTACAGACATTAGAGGCTTCATGCATTATTTCTCAAATATTTCAAATCCAGGATCTTAATGGGTCACAGGAGGGTACAACGAAAAGTGTCATTTAGAAATGAATAGAAATCTAAATAAATGGAATTTTCTTCTGTTTTCCTGGAACAATTTCAGATATATGCTCTGTGAAATAAGACTTCCAATGATAAAGATATGAAGAGGTTTGTCAAGATGATTCAAGGGATTCTGCTTAAAAAAAAAAAAAACACAACTTTACAATTGTTGGGGCATGCACAACTTGAAAGAAGACTTAAGTTTTTTCCAAACACAAAGTACTTAAAGTTCAACTATGTATTTGAGCCTAGGTACATAAAAGAAGACAAGAGCGAGAGTTCACGATAGGGGATGCAGGATAAAAATGAGTGTCGAATGCACCCTTCACTGCTAAACAGCACCATTGTATTAAATTGCTTACAAACAGATCAACATAAGCCTCCTGTCAAGAGTTCCCTGAATTTAAACTGGACTCATACAGAAAGTATAGCCTGCTTCTTAAAAAAGGAGTGGCTACCGAGTATGAAAACTGTTTTCTCAATGAGCCAATCATATGAAGTAAAAAATACCGAAAACAGAAGAATTCATCATAGCCTAACTGGAGCATTGTTCCTCAAGTTAAACCTATCTTGTGAGAAAAGAAAAAAAAAAAAAAAGGAAAGGAGGGTAAAGAGAAAGCAAAATAGGAAGAAATGAAATATGGATGAACCCAAACAAAAACCAAGAAATAGTGAGTCTGGCAGGAAACACAGTTTCTCAGCTGACACTTCCTCACATGCTTCTAACACGATGCCGCGACAGTCAGTGCACCTTCCAGCCACGAGTCAAACAGAAACTCGGCGAGCTTAACAAGTATGAGTCAAGGAACTGGCTGGGCTTCTAGCTTCCCCTTGGCCCTTTCAACAGTAGCAGTGGGGAATGGGCACGAGGGCAGTATCATATCAGATACCTACCATTGCTCACCATCCGCCTGGCCACTTCCCACAAAACAAGTCCAAAGGCCCAAATATCGACCCTCTTGTAAGAATCAAAGCAATCCACCTGGATGGTTTCATCTAGAACTTCAGGGGCCATGTAGCGCTTGGTGCCTACTCGAGGGTTGTTCCCCACATCAAGCTGATTGGTGCTCTGGGAATGCATGACTGCCAGGCCTAAAAGAAAGAAGACAACGGTGCAAATTAGCTCACTTCCTTTCTCACAGAAGGCTGTGGAAGGATTTAAACCAACCCCAATCAAAAGTGCCCTCTGGTGGTGTGTGTAGTCAGTACTGCATTATACCCAGAAAAACCCCTGGAATATTCAGGTTCTGGGGAAGTGAGGGCAGGAAAGGGACCTATGCTAGAAACATTATGAGGTTACAAAGTTAATATATGAACCTCTAAAGGACAAAATTTTGGGGCAAATGGCAGACCAGTGAATAAACCCATATGAAGCCCGTGTTGGAAAACCACAGGAAAACAGGTTCACATATGAAGTGTGAGCCTCGAAGTGGCTTAACAAGTAAATTAAGCTCTCAAGCTTCACCACCATTCCCACTGGTCCCCCAAAATAAATTTCAAACAGTGTGAGACTGAGAATTTGAGGTAATTTGTCACTACATACAGGGCAGACTGCAGCAGGCACTGCTGCATCCCTAGGGAATTGCTGCTCATCTGAGCAGGAAGGTTGACCAGGCCCATAGGCCCTTCCCTGGAATCAGAGGAACAGATGGCATTAAACTGGAACTCAATTCAGCATGCTTCTCTCACATTAAGTGGCTCTGAAACACCTTAAAACAAGACTTGTTTCAGAATTCCTCAGTCAACGAGAGAGGCCTGGCACTCCTCATTAGCCAGTGGGGATAGATGGATTCAGACATGTTTATTTGAGGTTGGAATTATTTGTTGATGCATATACAGACCAACTGGAAAGGATTCCTATTCCACTCAATGTAACAATGAAAAGTGCCAGTTTGGAGCAAGATGGCCCTGTAAACTTTTGCAATCCAAAGATCCCTTGGAAATCCCTCAGCTATCCATTATGAATGTTTCTCTTTCCATTCCATGCTTAGAATGTGTGGGATAACAACTCTATAGAATGCCGGGGAGGTAGCATGCTGTTATCTCACCCTTAAAATATTAGCAAAGACATTGGAAACTTCCTTTGATGAAAGCAGACTGGATCCTTTTCCCCTATCTTTATAATTAACTTCAAGATTCTAGGGTCATTGTTAACATCTCCCAAATCATTTACATTCCTCCACCATTCCCAAAACCAGTCAAAATGTCAGAATTGTAAAAAGGTGGAGTGTAAACAGAATGTGGCCATATAGCTGTGATACTTTTAAACTGTGTCTACAAGTTCTTTGACTTGTCTCCCTCCTAAAGGTGACTTAATTTCTCATCCTGAGTTTGGGCTGGACTACTAAAGAGAACATGGTAAAAGAAATGGATATGTGTTTAAAATAAGAACATAAAAGACACTGGACAATTATAAAAGGTTCTGTATTTGTTCTCTTGGCTCTCTCATCAGGTTATGAAGACACTTCGAATTCCTGTGGAAAGGTCCTCATGGCAAGGAACTAGGGCTTGCTGATAACAGCCCTGTGGATGCACTGTCGTGGAACTGGATCTGCTATCCTGAGTCCAGCCTTACAGATAACTGCAGCCTGGCCAACAGCTTGCTCAAACTCCACAAGACCCTGTGCCAACCACACTGCCAAGTCACCCCAAGATTCCTGACCCTCAGGGGGATGAATGAGAAAATAAATTTGGATTGTTTTAAAGCTGCTAAGTTTTACAGTTTTAAGTTACCTAGTAAATAAATAGTTACTACACTGAAAAGACAAAACAATCAAATGCAATGTGTGAATTCTTATTGAAAAAACTGAAAACATTTGAAAACGCATACTAAATGATATGAGAAAATTATCAGGAATTGATTAGGCAGGGGATGCATTTTTTAGGTCTTCAAAGAAAATCATGCAATATACTTTCAAACAGGTTAGCAAAAATATACTTACAACCATGTACAGGAAAACATGGTGAAATTTTAACAGTTCTTGAATTTAGGTGTTGAGGATTTAAAGTGATTACTATGATATTCTCTCATTTCCTTGATGTGTTTGAATTTTTTATAATTAAAAAAAAGTTCAGAAAAATAAATGGAATGCTACTCTTTTGGCATTATTAACAATAGAACACTATTTCTAATGAGTGAGCCTTAATTTCTACGTATAATATGAAAAATTATATACAAATTATGTTCTTATAGGAGCTCTCTGCTATACTATATTATCGATCCCTGGAATAATGACTCCTTAAGTAAAGATTTTTGAATCACCCAATGTATCTAATTAGAAGGTTACAGATCAAAAGAAATGTAGCTGAAGATTTAAACCCAAATTGCCCTAGCCCCAGGAGGTAAGACATAAGCCATAAATGTCTTCCATACCACAACTAAACTTCCTGCAAAAAGCTTTAGGGTCATGTACTTATTATAAAATAATTTCTCAACATGACAGAAAAGAATTTAGAGGGATTTGAAGGAAGTAAATTTTCATAACTTGTCAAATCCCTTTTGTTTAAAACCAACCAAGGAAATAATAACAAATTTTATTATTACTATACTTAAAGCAAATTTTGCCCAAACCTTTATCAGTCTTACAATAACTCCAAGTATGACAAACCATTTATTAATTAAGTAAAAGTGAGGGTTCTCAATAGTCCACTGAAATGAATAATCAACATTATAATAACCAATAGTATTTGTCTTATTAGCATAATTATTCAGTAAATATTATGGAGTAAAGGATGAATATGGCTTTATATAAAGAGGCATGGTACATGGAAATAATCATATTTACAGTACAATTAATTCTCTACACTGAGAATTACCCTAACACTGTAAGAATGAGATACTCTAGTAGAACAAAGTAAACTAGTTTGAAGACTATTTTCCTTTCTCAAATTGATGATTTTGTCTTAGTAACAGAAAAATGATTTTAGAAAACATTTTTTAAGACCTTCTCATTCCACATAATATTTGACTGTGTACCTACTTCACACAAAGGTTTACAAAATCAGCATGCAAAATTATTAGCTGCCTCTGAGGGTGGGACAGTAGCTAAGTCTGAGGTGACTTTCTAGAGTAATTGAAAGTATCAACAGATTTGGGTCTTATGGCATTTGTCAAAACTCTAAGAATCAGTACATGTAACTCAAACTCAAGACTGGTACATGTAAGGGTATATCAAGTTTACCTGGAAAAAAAAAATAAGGATTCTTAGTTAATGGTATACTGGTATATATGTTGAAGCCACTAGAAGAAGGGGTCCTTTTTCTGTATTTCACTTTGAGGTGTTATCAGACTAAAAATTGATGGATGGATAGATGGAAAAATGTGGGATAAAGCTTAACAAATACTAAAATGTGAATGGGAGAATCCAGGCTGTGGGTATACAGTTATTAATTGTAAAATTCTTTCAACGTTTTGGTATGTTGGAAATTTTTCATAACAACACGAGAAAAGAGATGCAAACCTGTCTAAACATTGAAGAAAACAGAAGTAAAAATAGTAATTTTTAAAAAGTTTTTTTTTTTAATTTACCCAAATCTGCTATGCAACATTGTCCATTCTTCTTCACCAGGATGTTTTTGCTCTTTAAATCTCGATGGGCAATGGCTGGCTTCCCTTGGGTCCCAAATATCTCTATGTGCAAATGTGCAAGACCACTAGCTATGGACAGCACTATTCGAAGGCAGCTCACTGTGTCCAGAGTAGTGAGCTGAAGATAGTCATACAACGATCCCATTTCATGGTAATGTGTGATTAACCACAGCTGGGTACTGGAGTGTCTTGATGTCATGTCTGAAGCAATGAAACCTGGAGAGAGCAAGAACAAAAGGACACATGTGAGCTTTCCAAAAGAACTTTCCATATCTAGAAACAGTGATTTATACAACAGAAATCACCTGCAACAAAAAATAAGGACACAACAATTGCCAAGAGAGGAGGTTTACAAAAGCAGCAATGGAGAAAACAAAAGCATTTATTCCTTAAAGGGAATTGCTAATTAATTGAAAATTGTCATATCAGTTTCCATTGTAAGTAATCCTTTAGATAATATTTTACTTCATATTAAGATTCAGAAAGGCTACTTTGTGTTCATCCATGATAGTGCCAAATTCTTCATCATGTAGATATTTCAAACATAGATCATTCATTAAGCACCCAGAGAAAACAGGAACCCCAGAACCGGGATACCTGCATTCTAGTCTGCCTGTGATTTCTATGAAATAATGGAGAGCTCCTATAGGCTTTTTGATGTTTGTGTGCTCAACTGTAAAATAAAGGCTCAAGTTTCTGTAAATGATTGACTGGTTCATCAAAGACGGAACCAATCAAATATAATGAGAATTTTTGATGCTCTTTTTCAAGCACATAGAAGACCATGGTGATAATATTTGTTAGCTAATAAAAACATAAAAAGGAAAAAATACAATATGTGAAAAGTACTATAATACATAATCTATAAAAGGTAACACAAGCCCAGAGTAGGGCTTATAATAATTGAATCCAGATATTATAATAGGTTGCCATCAGAAAGTGACACTGGTGTTAAAGAGAAGCGAGAGGAAGACAGCTGTGGATAGACACTGAAGGCTATTCTTTGAAATTTTGAGGAAACTTTTTGAGCATACTAAAAAAAACCTTTTAATCGTCAATAACTTTCCCCAAAATAAATGCCCCAAACCAAACACACACACCACTGTCACCACTGTAAAGAAATAAAATTGCTATTGTATATCTACGTGGCCTCCACTGATTTCTTTCCCCCATGGGACAGTAGCCTCTGAGTAAATAAATAAAAAGCAAATTTTGATTCCCTCACCTTCCCTCAGGACCCTAGGTCTAAAAAGATTTTTGTCATCCTGTTAATCATGTTCTAAATCTTCAGGAAAAATGACTTTTAAATAAGAGTACTTTTTAAAAACTCTCTCGACTGTGAATTACATAACTACGTTTGTTTCACAATGTTGGAGCACTTTTATGGGCTGTTTGTATCTTGAGTGAAAGCACTCTATTGTTAGCAGAGGCTGAGCAGGGCCTAGAGATTGGAGCTCAGGCACGGGCACTGGATGTGTTCGCAGGGGCAGTAAATTGTGAGGGCCTCTTATTTCACAGTCAGTCATCCTCCCAGCCTTCTCAAGAACTAAAATAAAACTCAGTCTTAAGGTGACCAGTGCCCCTTGTGAGCCTCTCACTGGCATTGCTCATAGGAACCAGATACTGAGCAGCTGTGGCAGCCGAGATGTGAGGCCCCCAACCCTGCTGAGCACAGCCACTGAAGAGGGCTATGCCAAGAACTGCAGCGCTGGCTCTCAGGCCAGCTCCACCATCCCGAACTGGGTGACCTTGCCCGAGTCACATGCCACCTCCTCAGCTTCCTCATCCATAAGATGAGGCCAACAGCAACATGTCTCAAGACGAGGATAACAGCAACATGTCTCAAGACGAGGACAACAGAAACATGTCTCAAGACGAGGACAACAGCAACGTGTCTCAAGACGAGGACAACAGCAACATGTCTCAAGACGAGGACAACAGCAACATATCTCAAGATGAGGATAAGAGCAACATATCTCAAGGGGCAATTATGAGAATAAATGACCATTGCCTGTAGAATGCCTGACCTGAACCCTTGCACACTGTAAGTGTTTAAGAATGGCTGGCCCTTATTATATTGTAAAAACAGCCCAGAGTTCAATTAAAACCATAACAACAGCTTTGTAATTTAATATTTTTACAGGGAGTTTCCTTTATTTGCATTGGTTTTAGGATATTGCAGCTGATTAAGCAATCAGGTAGCGCCTGTTGAGAGCACAAGACAGTTTTGGACCAGGATGGTGCTAACCACAGCACAATGTAAATTCACTTAGTGCCACTCAACTGTGTGCTCCAAATGGGTCAGGTGGCAAGTTTTATGCTACTTATATTTTATGACAAGTTTTTCAAAAAAGATAACGCAAGACTTTGGAGTAAATTTTCATATTAATCATCTTCTATGGTTTTAGTAATGAGCAAAAAAAAAAAAAATGCTCAGAAAGATACAACTTTGACCCCGAATCCCAACAGTGAGCCTCTAACAATCTCCAGAGTAAAAACCAGTCTCCCATTTCCCAGACTACTGTTGCTATTATCCTGTGACACACGTCCCCTTACTCACTTCCCTGTTAAGTTTCACATTAGACCTAACAGAAGAAGGAGTTGAAATTCAAACTAGTCCATTTGAAACTATATTATTTTATAGGATTAAGGGGATAAAAATTGAGGGTCCAGAGTTCTACATGTATAGATAGATAGGTGTATAGAGAGCTAGTTATATATTTAGTTATATATTTTCAGGGACTAGGGTAGCAATACTCAGGAGGGATGGATCATGATCTGATATTCAAAACACTGTACGTTAGCCAGGTATGATGGCTTGCACTTGTATCCCCAGCTAGACAGGAAGCTGAGGCAGAAGGATCACTTGAATCTAGGAGCTTTGAGGCTAGCCTGAAACACAGCAAGACATTGTCTCAAAAGAGGAAGGGGGCTATCGATTTTCCCAAAACCAGAAACACAAATATCTCATGAATTCAGAATTTTCACAGATGATTAGGTAATAAAACAGGGATATTTTACTCTATGTAATTACACTAAGGGAATTTAATTTCTTATACTTGAATCATATTGCAAAGGTACCTTTCAAATTTTCAGATTTTCCTTGTGATTATATCCAATTTAATAAATATTTTCTGGGTACCTACCATGTGCAGGGTGCTGTGCTTAAGTACTAGGTGTGAAGGCAAAAGCAATGGAAATGATTGTTGTCTACAGTGTGTATCATAGGTCATTTAACTAGAGTGCATGGATAAGAGGCTTGCAGAAAACAGGAATGCTGTCCAGAGTATTTTGCATAAGGAGACTGTGAGCTGTCACTGTGAGGTGGAATATGTGAAAATGTCCTTCCTTCAACAGGTCTCAGACCTCACATGCTTCTTAAGGATATGTGCGCCTGCCCATTAAGAATAAGTCTAGGGCTGGAGTGGTGGCTCAGCGGTTACGGCGCTTGCCTGGCATGCACAAGTACATGGATTCAAACCCTACCACCCATGTACACAACTAAGTGTCTGGGCAGAGAAGGCCATGTGAAAAACTCAATAAAAAATTTGATTCTCATTCTCCTTCTCTCTCTCTCTCACTGTCCTTCTCTCTTTAAAAAAAAAAATTAGAAAAAAAGGAATAAGTCTAGTATTTGTGATGAATATTTTTGTACAACATGGCTTTTAATACAACCAACCCTTACTTTGGTCAACCTACATCTGTCCTATTGGCATAGATGAAAATGGGACATTCAAAACCTATTTGATGGGGCTGGAGCAGTGGTTCAGTGTTATGGCGCTTGCCCGGCATACATGAGGACACAGGTTCAAATCCCAGCATCATGTACACAAAGAAATATCAGAGCAACAAAAGCCACATGAAAAACTAAATAATTCTCTTTCCTCTCTCTCTCACTGTCCCTTTCTTTAAAAAACAACAAAAAAAGCTATTAGACTACAGACATATTTTTATCTCTTACGCTGACTCTAGAGTCTAAAGAGCAACTCCACTGCTATATGACCATCTAGCAGACCACAGCCCAATACAAAACTGCATCAGAGTCAGATTGCCTGCCCACTGTGATTCCCAGCTCTCCTAATCTCCCTGAACATCAGCTGCTTCGTAGATTAAAGCTGGAAAAACAAGGAAATCCTACCCTCTTTCGCTTGTGGTACATGAGAATACGCACATGAAGCACTTAGAGCAGTGGTAACGGCAGTGACTGCCCCTTGCTATTTTTGAGAGTGTTCTTATTGTTGTCATTACTGTGGTTACACTCAGACATCTAACTGTAACACAAGGCAGTGTATAAAAATAGTTTCAGCAGAGTACAACATGAGGCTATGCACAAAAGCACAAGCAATTCCACTGGGAGAAACTGGAAGGGAACTTTGGAGTGTTGATGGAGGATGGGAAAGGGACAATGGGTGATCAAAACAACATGCTCAATGGCAAAGAGACTTCAATGTTTGAGGCAATCCCAAGGAACGGCAACTGTTGGTGGTAGAATGTGGACATATTTGTAGTGGATGCTTAAGAGACCATAAGGAACCCCCAAATAGGGATCTTGAATACCAGGCCCAGAAGCCATAAATGTTGCAGGCAATTTGGGGGCCATCAAAGAGGCTTTGAGTAGAATTATCTCTGCTCCCCAGTGGAAAACAATTCTGCGTGGCATGAGGGATTGGAAATTGGAAGCTGACTGCAACAATATGACTGGGGAGGATTAGGTGATGACTAGCGCCCATGGGGTAAGGGAGGAGGAGAAATCGACAGCAAACTGAAACAGTTCTAAGATGAAACACTGCCACGGCACCAAAGCTTTGGACAACTATCCAACTACTGTCTGCTGACACTTTATCCAGACTTTAATACTAAATTGATAGTAACAGAATAGAAATACGTTCTGGCAATTACTTTCCTGTAAGCCCGAGCTAATCCAATAGCCATGAAGCAGCTGACACTATCAGGTTAAGGAAGTATTCTAGGTGGCATTCACAGTACATATTAGTGTAAGCAGAGAAGCCTTGCAAGCCAGGAATGACAGTACACACCTGCAATCCCAGTGACTCAGGAGGCTGAGTCAGAAAGACTGTGAGTTCAAAGTCAGCCTCAGCAACTTATCGAGGCCCGGTTTCAAAATTAAATATAAAAAGGGGCTGGGGATGTGGCTCAGTGGCTAAGCATCCCTAGGTTCAATCTCTGGTACAAAGAGAGAAAGAGAGAGGGCGAAAGGGAAAAAAAGAGAGAGAGAGAGAGAGAAACCTTGTAAAACTACCAAAGTCAAAGGCTCCAAGGAATCGGTTCACCCTATATACTGCCACTGCAGGATTTCAGTGGGCACTTTACATATTTCACAAATGTTGCTAAGCTTTAGTTTCCAAATTAAAATGTATGCTGAATCCCTCTGGAAATCTGGTCTTTAAAAATGATGCCTAGTTTGTGGGAATGTGCATTTAATTATGATGTCCCTGGGAGCTGTGAATCTCTAGGAAAGAATCCAAAGATCTTTCTTAGTTTGAGTCAAGTAATAAATATTCAAAAAGGGTGGGGTAAGTAGAACAACCCATGAAGCCTTGAAGTGAACAATACGGGGCAAATTTTTGTTGTTTAAATAACGATCTGCAGATGTAGGAAAAAGAATGAGCAATAACGGATTTCCTTTTCATCATCCAGAGAATCTTACAACCTAACTTATTTGCAGATTTACACAAAAAATTGGCGTTAATATACACATACACACACACACACACTGAGGCTCCCTACTCCACTTTTCAAGAAAAGATTCTCAAATTCACATTCAGCACACCAGAGAGGGCAAAGGTCACAATTTATTGAGGGGCACCCTTGTACTTACCTAAAATGTTTTCATGCCTCAGCATCACAGTGTTGTACAATTCAGTTTCCCTGAACCAAGACTTCTCATCACGGGAGGAGAAGATCTTCACGGCAACATTTTCCCCTTGCCAACTGCCCCGCCACACCTCACCATACCTGCCTTTCCCTGTGGAAAGGAAAACAGAGGAGATTGCTGGAGAGTGATATGTGAGAGATAGCCAGCCTGACTCCAGAACACACTCGTCAGCCTCATGTTCAAAGCCAGATCTCTCCTTTTATCTGCTGTGGAAACTCAGCTTAGGAATATCAATGCCACAATTTTTTTGCCTATAAAGATATAAAAAAACAAGTTGTAACCTACCATACCCTACAGTGATAATAAATGATAATAAATTGTCATTTGTATCTGCATTATCCAATTGGCTGTTAATTAGTTTACATTTAAATTCCTCTATTGAAAGCCATAAAACGCACATGACTTTCAAAAATACATGAAAGTCAGTAAAATCCAGAATATAGTATGGATTATTAGATTTCAATGCTGTGCTGAAAGCCAAAAAAAGATGTGTATAGCTGAATTAAACAGCTTCTGTGGTGGCTCTAACAGAATCAGCACAGGTATTTTCTAAGTGTGCAAATACGAATTTACATGTGCATTCTTTCACAAAGGAGTATTAAGTTTGAGATGTGTATTCTGAGGATTAAAAACGAACACAACAAAACAAAAGCTACACAAGCTCACTACCACAATCCCTACAGGATTTCTTGGTGGAAGACATATTTCTAAAGAGGATTTGCAGAGTCTTAAACACATAATCCTACGACTTTCTGATTTCTGACATTGGTCATGGGTATTTGTTTATTGAACAACCTCTGTGATGCCACAAGTTGGCTATGCTGAAAAGGCCACTTGGAGAAAACATTTGAAAACCTCAGTGACTTTGGTTGTGGTCTGACTGGCCGGCTCCACAGCCCTCCTCCAACACTGTGCTCCCTTCTCCCATTCTCTTTAATTACAGGTGGGGTGATCAGGGAAGTTGGGAGGAGGTAATTACCTCATGACTATGGGCATCAGCATAGGGTATAATCAGCCCAAGCAGCAAAGAGGCAGGAAATACAACTTGCAGGGCAGTGCAGATTTCTGCCCAGGCAAGTGGCAGCTGGGATCACAGGGCTATAATAAGCAGCTGTAGCACCACCTGCAATGCAGGAAATCAGTCCTTGACAGGAAAACTAAGCCACTGAGAAAGAACCTAAGCATGGAGAGAGCAGATCTGTCCGGGCTCTCTGAAACATCACTGAAACCACTGAATTCCCTAAGAACCAATGTTCCTGCCAGGCATGGTGGTGCATGACTGTAAGCCCAGGGACTGGTGAAGCTGAGATGAGAGGATTGTGTGTTCAATGCCAGCCTCGGAAACTTAGCAAGGCCCTAAGCAACTTAGCAGGACCCTGTCTCAAAATAAAAAGTAAAAAGGGCTAGGGATGTGGATAAGCACCCTGGACTCAATCCCTAGTATCCCACCCCCCCCAAAAAGAAACAGTGTTTCTATGAAATACCAATGATTAATCCCAAAGGATGCTAAATGAGGCTGATAGGTGTTCACTGAGGGCCAATGTCAGGTCACACTTTTTAGTACAGGATTCATTTAATCAAGTCACAGGAATTGCTCAGGATTTATAACTCAAGATGAGGCTGACGCGAAGATGCCACAAAATCAGCTGCCAGAAATATGATATGCTAATCTTTGCCTTTGGTTCCATTTTGTATCTTTTATTTTCCCTTTCCTTCATTCTTTCATTGGGAAGGAAAGAAAAATAGCCCAAAGAATTACAGACATAAAGTTGTTTCAAATCCTTCTCTTTTTTTGCCCCCACAAGAGAAAAGGGCAGGTAGAAATAATTAAAATACAAACCTATTTAAATGATTTTCAAATGCTTTTTGAAAACTCAACTACGCAGAAGCCCCTATAATAAAAGCAGAGCTTCTGAAATGCCCTGGCCAAGAGCCCACCAAAGGAGATCCTCAAGGCACCTGAAATTTGGGCACTCATTTGACTTGGTTCATTGACCTAGTCCTACTTCCCATGGTTTTTGACACATAAATGATAACATGCTACCCAAGCAGTTTATCATGTTTATTTTTATTCAGAGCTGTGCCACATGAATGCTCTGTCTTCATTGCTTTCATTAAAGTCTTCAGCAATAACCCAATAAAAATGTAATAATTGAATTCATACTATATCAAAAAATGCTGAAGAATATCTATAGAAACCAGAAATCTTTTATGTTTTTAAAGGTATGATATTATTTTGCCTTATGGATTCTGGACTGAGCTTGAGATTCGGTGCTTCCCTGAAGGGTAAGCAGCTCCAGGACAGGAGGGTAGAGTGCAGCTGAGACAGGTGCACGTCCCCGTTCATATCACTACCTGCGTACACCCTGGCTCATAATCAAATAGAACACTAGTGAGTACAAGAAGACAACTCTACGTGCTTCTAATGAGCACATCTGGGGCTTTTCTGACTTTGTTTTCTTTCAGTCTGTGTGGAGGAGACATGCACAGTGTTGTGGTAGCTGCAAAACTAAGGAACAGGCAACAAAGCTGCTGCTCATCACCCACGTGCCTCAGGCAGCAGTCACTGTTCTTCCTAGCTCTGCTCATCCCCCTTTCAACTGCTGAGTTTGGGGTATCTCTCTTTAACGAAAACAAGAAGACCCAGAGGAAAACAAGACATGTGGTGGAGGCAGCTGATGATGACCAGCCACTTCCCCAAAGCAAAGGATGAGAGGGCAGGAGCTCCAAAGCTGCCCAAAGAAACCCTGAGCACTGGGAGAGTAGAGGGGGCACTAAGCCATTACCACTACTGTAGCCATCCATTTAGATGTACTACTGCATGTGAAGGAACAATTAATGAAAATCACTGAATCACTTGCAAACATCCCACACCATATTAAAACTAATAAAAATCAGGACTGTAAAAAAAAAAAAAAGCACTTTGCAGGCTGGAGCAGTGGCTCCAGGGTTAGAGCGTTTGTCTGGCACGAGTGAGGACTGGGTTCAAACTCCAGCACTACATACACAAGTGTCGGAGAAACTAAGGCCAGATGAAAAAATAAAATCAATTCTCCCACTCTATCCCTCTATTTAAAAAAAAAAAAAAAGCACTTTGCTGAGCACAGTGGCACACAGCACACACCTGAAATTCCAGCTGCTTGGGAGGCTGAGGCAGGAGAATCACAAGTTTAAGGCCAGCCTGGGCAACTTTGTGAAATCCTGTCTCAAAATAAATTTTAAAAAAGGTCTAGGGATATAGCTCAACAGTAGAATGCCCCTGGGTTCAATCTTTAGTACTGAAAAAAAAATTTTTTAAAGTAATTTACACCATCTTTCTGGAAAGCAATTCAGAAGTATATAAAACAATATAATATTCACAAGTTTTGACCCTTAAAAACCCAATCCTGGGAATTGATTCTGAGAGCTCAAAAGAAAAAACAATGTGAACAAAATCTGTTTCAAGTGATACTCAATCAGTGGACTCTTAGAAATGCTTTAAAAATACGTCTGCTGCATGCAAGCACACGAAAAATATGTTGAGGCCATAAAAATATATATAATTCTTATAAATAAAGGAGTTATAAAAGTACCTTTGGTAAAATGTCAGTGTTTTAAAAACCTTTACAAGTATTTTATTTCTAATTGACACATAATCATACATATTTATCATTATTTTTTGAGAGGGGAAGAGTGACAGGGATTAGAGACTTGTAATAAGCAACTTCATTGTCCAAATACTTACCTCAGTGAGGAGCAGCCCACCATCAATTCACTTTTCAAGCATTCCCACTATCCCAAAGGCTTCACATGTCAAACTTTTCACTGTGCATTCTCAACACTAGCCAGCTATCCCGTGCCTCCTGAACTTCAGGAAGCTACACCACATGGCTGCTTGGCATCTCCTAAGTTTAATAAGGAAGCAATGGGCACCAGAAGCAGACACTGCAAGTTCCATCTTACTTGTGCATCCACAACTAACATTGCCTATTATCCACAAAAGGAGGGAAAAAAGAATTACCAACACACTCCAGTAGTGTAATCTGGCGAGCCACTGTTCTTTGTACCAGAAAAGGAAGACCAGAGCCACTTCCTGATGTACACGAATGATCCAATAAATCCTGTGGTTTAAGACAGAGAAAAAGAAACTACTGAGCACGGGCTCCTGGTTCTGGGTGTTAGCATGTATGTTGCTGTAACTCACAGGGAAAGCACCAATGCTAGGCACTTGGCCATGGGCCTGCCTGGAAAGCACCACCAGAGACAGAATGGTCTCATATCTTAGGAAAACGAGAGGTCAGACCTTTTCCTAACACACGGCAAATATTCCTGAGGGATAAGGACCTTTCTTATACCCAGAATTTTAGAATAAAATACAGAAAGAAGCTGAGCAGTCAAAGATGCAATTCAGAAAGTTCAAGAAGCTGGACCCACAGAAAGACCAGCAGTTAGAATAGGAAGGGTGCAGGAACCTTTAAACTCCAAGAGTTGGGTGTAATTTAACATATTCTATCAAATGATCACTTTAGCTGCCATAACAACTAAGAAAGTCTAATTAGGAACAAATAAGGAGTCCAAACAAAGAGCTCCTAGTGCAACGGAAGCACTGCAGCAACCACATGGACCATTAAACTGGCACACTCAAGCAGGGGTGGGCTCTCTGGATGGGGCTACCACTTTAAGTTGGGTGAGGAAAAAAGGGGTTACTAAATTAACACCTGATTCCCATTTTTAAACAGGAAACATAAATTGGAAAGAAAAAAAATAAAAACACAAAACCAGGTCCCAAATTGACTTCTACAAATGAACATGTTGGCAAAAAATCCCTAGATAGTTCATAGTTCTCCTTATTCTCAGCACAAACCAACAAATCTTTTGGTAACAGTTGTGGATTATCTATAAAAACAATACTGTGCCCAGGGTGATGGTGGTCAGGTTGTAGTTAATGCTGAGCTAACATTCCCCAAGGCTCTTTCTTTTCAAACATTTTAGCTGGCCTATTACATCAATTTCTGTGAATTTCATCTTCTTCACTTCCTCTGAGAACTATTGCAAAGTACTGTTCATTGGCAAAATTACCAAAAGCTGAGCATCCAATGGAAGAAATTCAGAAGCCTTAAAAACCACAAAAAGGATAATCAACAAGAAAATGCGTGTAGATGAAGCAGAGTTCACATGCTGGTTTTTTCCCTGTCCATTCAACTTTTTCTTTTTTTTTTAACAATAATTCTGAAAATTAAACTACTAAAATTAAATGTGTTGCTTTTTCACAATGCATACATAATTTGGTCCTAAACAGAGTCTATAGATTTAAGATAAAAAAAAAAAAATCAACCAAAGACTAATAAGTAAATAAGTATGTCCTTCAATCCAGTATCCCATAGCTTCTTTTTCAACCTAGGTAAGTGATGTAGCAAGGGTATGCTTTGTTGAATTACTTATGGCAGCAGATTACTTAAATAAACAAGTATATAGAGCTAAGGAGAGCTTGTTTTTAAAACTGTTTTTTTTTTTATGTTATCATATCGTGATATGCTGTCATCTGACACAGTAGAGTTTAGAAGACTGTTCTGGCATATACTCACATTCCCTCAAAATCCTAAAAGCTTTTTAAATGGTAATTTATACTACTAGATATTTCAATTATTACCCTTGGTAATTAGTTATGTTAGCAGCTCTAAGGAATGAAGTTCTGACTAATCTATTTTAGAATCTTGCTTTGATGAAGCTCTGTCAGGATTCATCCTTGCATCTTCTTGCTGCTAACTCAATAAAATCATCTAATTCTCCTTAAAGCTTGGAATAGAGTTCTGAGTAAATTTCTAATGAAAATTTGCATTTCTTTACTTTTCAAAACAGAATGTCATTATTTTCTCTTCCTCCAGTACTACACAATTTAAATAGATTTGTAAATGGAAGATACAAAAGGTGATTTTATCTCTTTCATACAAAAAGTATACTTGACTGGCAGTCCAGGGATGGGGCAGGTAGTAGGGCATCAGCTACCATCAAATGTTCTGGTGACTTACTGGTGAGGATCCTGCACTATTCAGGTTTAGCACCTGACCGGCAAAATATGCCCATGGGTGAGGGTACATTTTCTCTTACAAAAAGGAAGCTGCAGGACAAGCCTAACGGTAGAACTATCAGGCACTTTGAAGCCTGTCATCTAGCAAATAAGACTTAATACAAGATGAGGCAGGATGATACGTGGGCATGGCATTAAATAATACTGAATCACATTAAAAAGTTATTACCTTAACTATCTTTCAATTCGTTGGATTACGACAAGGAGAGAATCTATTGGTATTGTATGTCTTTCAAACTACTTTAATATCCATGAATTTTTTCCTTTTTCAGAGTAGGCATCAAATACAGCATAGTATTCATACAGAATATTATTATCTTTTTTCTTTCACATTTTACAGTAGGTAACTATTTAAAGCAAGTGGTTTCCTTTTCCTAAAGTTTAAAGTTTCTTTAAAATTAAAATTTGACAAAACAATCCAGGCATGGTGGTGCACACCTACAATCCCAGCGGCTCAGGCAACTGAGGCAGGAGGATCGCAATTTTGAGGTTAGCCTCAGCAATTTAGCAATACCCTCAGCAACTTAGTGAGACCTTTTCTCAAAATAAAAATTTAAAAGGGGCAAAGGGTGTAGCTCAGTGGTGGAGTACCCCAGATTCAATCCCCAATACAATTTAAATAAAGAAACTAACAAAACAAGATTTTAAAAATAACTAAGGTAGGCAGCCAGTGTCAATGTTTGTTGTCATTTAAAAATATACAAGAGTGATTTTTAAATGTATAAACACATTTATACAAGTTTGAAAACTTGGCTCAAAAAAAAGTGAAATATCTTGATCATTTTTATTGATATATGTTGGCTTGAAAAAAAACTGTTAAAATTAATGTCAGCTCTTTTATGCTTTTATTTGTTCTACCTTTTTAAGGTAGCTGCTTGAATATTTAAAATTAAATATGTGGTGCACAGGTGCCTACTGGCCCACACTGGTTTAATCAAATGACTGCACTCCACAAGGGGGCAGCACAAGAGCATAAAAAATTTAATAGCTGCTTTTTTTGGATGTCAAGTTTTAAAGTCTTAAATTATAGGGTGTTGAAATAATCTCAAAGGGAAATTGATTTTTAATATTAAGCAAAAGTGCTTCCCTTAAAAAGTACTTTTATCGCTAAAAATAGAGTAACCAAATACCACCAACTCCAAGCCCTCCAAAATCGCAGGCAACCAACCATTCTCTGTCCCTTTTCCCTTACTCCTCCCACCCAGAAAGCAATCTACTAAAGCAAATCCGCTTCTTCTGTATCTATCTAAAACAGATCTTCTCACAAAGTCTAAACGAATGGTACCATATGCTTGCTTCGGATACAAGCAGCCAATGGCATGTGTGCCCATTCACTGTTTGCTTTTCATGTCAGAAATAAGGAAGTGTCCTCAGCCACCTTTAGTGCTTAGGATTCCCTGTGGGATCACAAACTCACTGCTAAAGTGCTGTCTCCAACATTGGTGGTGATGAGCCCTTCAATGGTGCCGTACTCCACATCTCTGGGATTGAGGCGTTCTTGGTTGTGCCTTTTAAATTTTCGGAGAGCCACTCCCAGCAGGCAAGCTAGAAGGCATACTGCAAATACTACAGAGAGAATAATGAGGCCGACCTCCAGGTGGAAATTCTGTGTTCCAGGGAAGGACTTCCCTGGAGATAGGGGAGAAAAGGGTAATTGACTGTCAGGACCACTAAGTAACAATTTAGCATAACCAATATCCTAAAAAGTAGCTCCTGATCCTGACCACATAGTCTCTATAAGTCACAAAGTACTAAAACTAAGATACCTCCTAATACCTGGCCAATGGTCCAGCCATTTAAACCATCATTCAATTAGACATAACTAGAATTTGAACAAATTCCACTGAGAAGCAGCTGTACTAGTGTATGTAGGTGAAAGTTTTTAAAAATGTAAAGTACTATATAAAGCTTGACACTACTCTTAACTTGGATTCGATATTTAAAGATGCCCTTACAGGCAGATACTACACTATAATATCCCTGTAAGAAAGTGCTATCTCATTTAAAACCAAATTACCCCATCTGTGCTCTTTTTTCAATATATCTTGAGAAGGTCTACTGCTGAATTCTCATTGATTTTTTTACATCACGATTTCTGTCTTGGAAGCTATTCATTCATATGTGCATTTAGTCATCTACTCAAACCTTCATTCACTTATTCACTCCCTCATCCAGACATTATTACAGTACCCATTCAAACTCTGGTGCATTTACTCAAACACTTCACCTGTCATACAAGCAAATAATTTCTATTTGTCTAGTGAGTTAAATCAAAATTTCTTAATTGGATAGTGAAAGTCCATAATTAAAGGATGGCCAAACAATACTCACCTCTGAATTTCAGACCCCTTCATGACATTGTCACTAGCCCTGAGTTTCCTTACATCTGCTTTACCTATTCCCATGTCCCTGGGCTCTTGAGCAATGCAGTGGTAAGCTGAATTTCCTTTGTATATTTCTCTTTTTAAGCCCAAACAAACTTGGCAAACACAGTACTCCATGGTTCATGTTATTTGCATGATAAGAGTATAAAAGGAAGTAAATACAATATTGAATTATAAAAATTGTTGCCTCTCAGATTAGAGAGTCCTTAAATTAAAATACATCTTCTGTTAAAACTTAGGGTCTAGCAGAGTGTGTCATGCGAATGCAGATCTTTCTTCATGTCCATCCACACAACTAATAAAAATTTAACTCACAGGTTTCAGCACTGGCTCAGCAGTTTTAGCCCTTGCCTGGCATGCAAAGGATCTGGGGTTGAACCCCAGCACCACGTTTACAAGGAAGTGTCGGAGCAATGAAAGTCACATGAAAAACTAAATAAAATTGATTCTTCCTCTCTCTCTGTCCCTCTCTCTCTCTTTTAAAAAAAAAAATTAACTCACAATGCAAGGGAAGTACCCTTTTGGTTATAATCTTTCAAATATTTGATCTCTCTTTTTAAACCTGCTAATTATTCAACCCTATTTGCTTACAAGAATTGAACCTTTCTCTCTGCCTTAATGTCACCCCTGTAACATCAAAATCACTATGGTGATCTTTTATCAGCTCTTTTGTTTTTCTGCCTCCTCCCCATTGGCTGATATTTCTGGCAGTGAATACTCCTAGTAGCATCCCTTACTCACCTTTTTTTTTTCCATGAGTACAAAATTAAGTAATTATATCCATTAAAAAATGTACTATGTATTAAGAGAATAAATTTGGCTTGGAGTGAGTCTATGATAATATTTACAGAGACTTGAAATCACAATTTAGGGCTCACTTAATGAGAAAACAGTTCCAGAGCACTGTTTTCCAGAAGATAGGAAATCTGTGGTGAATACACAAGGGAAATGATTCCACATAAACCACAGGGTTCATGAGAAACCTCATCTGGCTCTAGACTCATCCACAGCTGGCTGGGAATCAGATCTGGGAGAAGTTTGGGAGTCTCTTTATCGCCTTCCTCATAAAGGACAGGAATTCCACTCAAGAAGCTTTGGGTTCTGTTTCCTGTCTACCCTGGCCTAGAGATGCATGCTTACTAACCAGAATCATTTCAGAAATGATGAAAGACATCACAGCCCCTTCACAGAAAATGGCATGGAGAGCTATACACCTGCTGGTACAGAGATCTGATTGGCCAATCTGTTCCCAAGGTGGATATCACCCTACTCCTCACTTTCTCAAACAAGTCCATAGTCCTTTGAGATTCCAGAAGGCCATGCCTTTTTCTTCCACATAGCCCATCACCTTGGCTCAAAGAGTAGGAGGAGAGTCTTGTGGCTGCACTGGTATTTAACCCAAACAGATCAGGACACTATAATGAAACCCTTGATCTAGAAATAGGAACGTGCACGGGAACCTTTAGTGGGCAGCTGGGCCGTGATGTTCCTGTTGCACCAGTCCCCTTGGCAGCACTCCACAGCTTGGCCAGGTGATGGCGGGGTCTTACAGGTCATCTTTCCCTGCTCGTAGACCTGGAAGCAGCCTTTCTGGTAGACGTGGAAACCATCGTTGATACTCAGAGAGGAAAAGCACTGCTGGCCTTCACAGTGATCCTCATTTCCGCAGGAAAGGCCTTCACACACACACATGTAAAGTTTGGGGTTGACCTTGGGCTTCTCATCTGCAAAGGAGAGAGAACGAGGGCGGGGGGAGGTGGCAGAAAAAGATCACTGTCTGAGTTTAACTCCCAGGACCATTCCCAACTTCCCAACACATCCACAGAGCAGAAAGGCATCACCATTGGCCATGATGTCCATGTTCAGTGGCCCTGTCACTTGGCCAACCACCAAATAAAAATCATCTCTTGTCCTGTGAGTGTCTTTTTTCTTTTAAAGAGTGGAGGGAAGAGTGATAGTGAAAGTGAAAGAGAAAGAAAAATCAACTTTTTATTTTTTCATCTGGGTTTTGTTTTTCCAACACTTAGTTCTGTATGTGGTGTTGGGGCTTGAACCTGGGTCCCTGTGCATGCCAGGCAAGTGCCATAAACACTGAGCCACTGATCCAGCCCCTATGAGTCATTTATATAAGCTAAGTGACCTCCTTTAGATAATCCTAGGCCAGGGATCAATTTACATCTGTCCACAGAGTTCTGATAAGGAGCTTCTCCCAATATGGCTTTCATGTTGCCTTCATCCTGATAGTCTCTTGTACCCCAGTCCTTGCATCTAAATAAAATGTTCTGATGGAACATAATTTCACCATCTTTACTTTACAACAGAAACAGCTCCTAAACATGTGGCAGTTACTAACACCTGGTCCTGCTGTACAAATCTTCATCAACAAGTAAAACGAGCAATACTGACTTTCCTGCCTTAGAACCTGACTGCTTCAGAAATAGACTTGTATAATAATAGAGTTTGTGAAGATGCAGTCTATAGCTACAAATCCAGATTATCACTATTTCCAGATAGATGCCTAGACTAACTTTTTTACATTGGTTAAAATGCGAATTAAGACCCACTTAAGAATTTTCAACCGTCAAAAAAATTTTTTGACACCAAATATCCAGGAAGAGCACACAAGATGACAAATGGAATGGAACAATGGCTGAAGGCTAAGGTAACAAGTAGGACCAAAGGCAGAGCCCACACCTGGTGCGTCCAGGCTGCAGTGGAAAGGACAGAGAAATGTGCTGTAACAGAAGTGCACTGAATCAGACCTCCTGTCTCATTCTAAAAACACCTATTTGCAGTTTCTTTTTCACATCACTGTTTTCCCCTCCCTTTTTGGAATGATTAGTTCGGACTTGCTTGTCCCAAAAGTTTCCACCAGTGGGGAAGGAAAGTGACGATAGAATGTAAACAGCCAAGTGCTAGAGAACACTGATTAGTTGTCCAAGACCACTTTCACCAGAGTACTATTCATACAAGGAAATTCAGCTTGCAGAGCATCCTCTGAAGATCTCTGGCACAGACAGGCTGCCCTCTAATCCCTGAACCCTCAGTTGTGGGTCTGTGAGATAACTGCTTCTTTCTTAAAATAACAAGTCGGGGTGGCTGTGCTTTCAAGCGAAGACCTTAAGGTGAGGTCTTTAAAATGTCAAGTTCGTTTACATAGATTTGTGTGGGTGTGTGTAGAGATGTGGGTTATCTCAAAAAGAAAAGTGTTCTTAATCTTTCTTCTTCCCTCTTCAAAGAAGTGGAAAATAGTTCACTGCCCACTGTCATGTGGGTGCCTCATCCCACAGAGTAAGCGCATGCAGACACACAGACACAGCCTTCTATTTATAATTGACTTGCTAGTTCTTTTGAAAACCACAAGGGGCTCATCCAAAAGCAAAGACATGCCTGAAAGCAGAAAATCCAAAATAGCCGCTGACAAGCTATGTATGTCACCAGTCTCACCCCTGAGAATCAAGAGCCCTCAGACATTTTTAATGAGCAAAAATTTTAATGAGCAAAGAGATAGTCTTTATTTTCTCTGCCTAGAGAAATCCAACAGAAATTCCAGCATCAATCTATTTCTATGAGGATAAGAAACATATATATCTGCTGACATAATCCAGCAGAAAGTTTACACTTGCCAAAAGAGAGTTCAAAGATAATATTTCCAGGGAGTCTAGACATGCTCACCACTCTTGAATGGCACGATGCTGGGCTGAGGGCTGCCAACTATGCTGCCCAACAGGTGATGGTTCTTTGGAAGGAAACGGATGGGTGGGGTGAGGGGACGAGTTAATGGTGTCATATTGATTTGTTTGTGATGTACAGTGGGGAATTGAATGACCATATTCTTAAGACTGATGCATCTGAAACATACGTCTAAAAACTAAATATGTTTAAAAGATCCCACATGTCTGATATACACCTAACACACACTGAACAGCATGTGCCTGCTGACTCTGGTTTGGGGATAAGGGGTTTATGTTGGGATTAAGAGGTAAATGAGGGCTGGAGTGGTAGCTCAGCTGTTACAGGGCTTGCCTGGCATGCACACGGACACGGGTTCAAATCCCAGCACCACATACACAACAAAGTGTCAGAGCAACAAAAGCCACATGAAAAATTAATCTGATTCTTTCTCTCTCACTGTCCCTCTCTCTGAAAAAGAGAGGGGAGGGGTAAAATGAAAATAAAGGAAAGGTGTAGCTAGTACAGTATGATGTACTCAATCCACTGCAATAATAAGGCCCTCTAAGAACAACAGCAATAGAAAACAAGTACTGTAGACTACAGAGGGCTCACTCATCCAAGATCCCAAAGAAATGAATGGTCCAAGGGCTACGATGTCATAGCATTACAGTGCATACCTTGCATGAATAAGACCTTGGGTTCAATCCTCAATATCACAACTGATTAATAAGTAATAGGAATGGATGGTCCAAGCTACCAAAAATTTAATGAGACTTTGTGGCTCTAATAAAAAAATAAATATTAAAAAAATTACAATAATAGTTTTTCTAATATGTTCTCCAGATGAAGAAGTTTTGAAGTTCCAGTCCAAAATAAGTCTAAGCACTCAGATATGAAAAGGACACTGATTTTCCAAGGCGTACAGTTTCTGACAAGATGTACAGAAAGTCTGGCAGATGTTTGGACTATAACCTAAAGAATTTTGCCAGAAGTGAGCAGCCTCAAGTTAAATACCATCTTTAGTAAAATTCAATGTACTATGCCTGCCTCTGCAGTTTACACAGGCATGAAGCAATACTGACCTGAATCAGATCTTAATCACATGGGGTCATAAACTAAGTCAAAGGGATTTGGTCATTTATTAAGCACTTTCCTTGGATCTTCCATATAGTTCCTGTGATTGTATACAGAAGATCAGAGAGGTTGACCACAGTTCAGTTGGTGATTCTTTTTAGCAAAATATCAAAAACCACGATCTGCATATCCTACCTTCCACACTGAGGACAAAGAAAACAGGCAAAGAAAAATGACCGCTAATAAAATGTAATAATTAACTTAATCTCTGATAGGGGAGAACCATGAGCCAAGTCCAGGAGTCAGAAATACGAAAGCACAAAACCTTCATGACTTCCTTCCCTCTTCGATCTTCGTCCAACCTTTCATCTTTTTATTTTTTTTTTTTTTAAGAGAGAGGTACAGTGAGAGAGACAGAGAAAGAGAGAATCAACTTTATTTAGTTGTTCACATGGCCTTAGTTGCTCCAACACTTAGTTGTGTACGTGGTGCTGGGGTTTGAACCCGGGTCCTCATGCTTGCCAGGCAAGCACTGAAACCGCTGAGCCACTGCTCCAGCCCCACCTTTCATCTTTTTAATCTGTACATTCTCATATAATTAGCATAGTCTTTCAAGTATTGATTTATATATATATACACAAATATAAATGTCATTATGGCAATATCATCTGACAGATGAGTAAAGCTGAAGAGAAGTCAAAAGGGTTTTTTGAGCTAGGATTATTATTTCAACAAAGTAGGTTAAAAACAAGGTATACCATCCCCAGGTACTGGTATCCACAATTCTTAGGAATACAGCAGGCCTCAAAATGCCTGTAACTCAGTTTATCTTATCAAATTTAGGGATCACCATAACACATGTAGGTCTGTGTTAATGAGGGCCACAGGTAAAAGTGTATAAATCTCTAAGCTCTCAAACTAGGATATAAATACAATATACATCAAGAAACACCATGCAATAGATAATCGTGTCCTATGAAGGATTTTCCACAGTACAGACAGGAAGTGCCATATCTGATGTGAAGTACTTTACACTTGCCTGTGCAAATAACCAGGAAGTGCCCTGGCAGAAGGCAGCAAGTCTACTCAACCTAATCGACATTCATTTAAATAATTCAGTAGTTTAAATGTCAAGCCAGAGGTATTCCCTCTCTGCAGAGCTCACCCACATTGTTTGTTCTAGAAGGCACCTCCCAGCATTACTCAGTGTTGTGGCTGACTCCATGTGCCCTTTGTATCACTGGAACCAGGGGCATGTGAAAATGCTCACAGCCTGGGCTGGCTGGGAACGGCTGCGAGTTCTGACCACAAATGGAGGCTGCCTCCTTATAGAGACGGAGGCCAAGCAGTGGTGGAGAATCAGGGCTGGCTCCACAAACAAGAGATGTAGGCTGGGAATCCCAGGAGTTCACCATGGCCAAATCTTTAAAAAGATTTTTCTTGTTCTGGGCAATACTCAGCTCGCCATCTGGACACACCTACCCTGAGACTAATCCTAGATTGGCAGAGGAAGAGGCAGAGCAAAGAGCATCATGGACTTTTAAAGACTGTTCATAGTCTGGGATAATCTTAGATGTCACAGTAAAAGTATTCCTGTTTATGCCTGAGACTTTAGCAATCTAAGCATAATAACTATAGACTAATCTATTCCCACCTGCCCAGTCATGCACTCTATAATGCTTTAAGGCATTTAAACTGATTATCATTCTAAATGGTGCATAAAAGCCCACATTTCCCACTAAGATCTTTCATATAAGACAAATGAGCAAATGCTACAAGTAAACCAGCCTGTAGCTATGATCCATCCTTGGGGTCAGCAAAAGAAACAAGCTGAATTTTTTAAAGTCTTACCTCAAAGAAGCACAAAAATAATGCAGTAATTAGATTTTAATTATAAAAGTCCAATATATAGGCTAAAAAAGGAGCTCCAAACACCCCTGGCCTCTTACCAATAGTCTGAACAATTCATTCGCTTGAAATGGCAGCTTATATTAGGTTTATAGATTATGGGAGTCCTTCTATCATTTTCTAATCCGTAGCACAGTTTGGCACCTCTCCAGAATCTGCAAGCATTTGAGATCTCTGGCATTAAACAAAGGCTTAAGGAAGGATTTTGCAATGCCAGGTTTCATTGCCAGCAAGCTTGCTCCTAAGACAGGAGCACAAAGGGCCATCCGGAATGCCTAGTGAAGGGCATTTGATCCTCCGGCAAGAAGACAGGCTATATGCTCAGGGATTAAATACACCAAGTGCCCAGATGCTCTCTCATTATAAAATACTCATTTAGGGAACCCACTTTCTTTTTTCTTTTTAATAAGAGAGACTGATACTTAGTGGAGTTGTAAAGCCAAGAAGAAAATGTATTTCAGGATTATAATAGAGGCATTCCAAAGAGACAGCTATAAACTAGAATAGCAACAAAAATGTCTTAAGATTTTGAACTCATGATGCCTTCACTCAAAACACGCTCCTCTCCAGTGTTCCCTAACTCGGTGAACGCAGCCCCACTCTTTTCACCTGCATAAGACAGATTCTCATCAGCCCCCACCACTCTCTACAGAGACAACCCTGCCCGCTCCGCAGCATCCTCTTCAGTATGTGGCCGCTCTAAGGAGGCCTCTTCCTGCTACAGGATTCCAGGTCCTTAGGTGTGAAATTCTCTCTGCACGGAATGCTTATCTATCTCTACCCCCTAATACCAGTCAGTGCTTATCAATAGTGCACACCTGACCCTGCATGATATTTCCTTGATCAGCCTTTGTTCATGCACCCGAATGTAAAGACGAAACCCGCTTCAGACACTCAGGGTTGTGCTGCTGAGGATGCTGAATGCCCAGCCCTTTCCTCTAGACTGCAGGCACCGACAGGGCAGGAGCTACATCTACTTGGATCACCCCTACATACCCAGCAACGGCCTCAGAGACTGGCAGGAGTAGTGCAAGCCTGATGGATATTTGCTGTGGCATGAATTTTCTCTTCACAGAAAGGATTCAGAGGTGGGAAGAGACCTGATGCTGGTTTTCAGAGCAGACTGAGCCCATAAAGTTTTTGAATGTCAGCACAGATCTTAAGACAAGGCTTAGTCACCAGGCCGGCGTGTCTGTGCAAACCATTTCTTCCCTAGAGAAGCCCCACCGTACCATCACATCTGCTCACTACTCGGGCTCCCATGTGTGGCAAATTAGTACTTTTTGTGGTACACTAGGTTTTTAGTTAGCTTGTTTGTTTGTCAGACAAAAGAAGTAAAATACAAGAGTTCCTAAAATAAGGAACACTAACACATTCTAGAATAGCTAGGCTTCTGTGGCTGGTCCTCTGGATGGCAGCTTGAGGGCTTTGGGCTACAGTAGTGCTAGGATGATCAAGATCATCCATACACAGGAAGTGCCTTCAATGACAGTTGGCTTACAGTGATGCCTGCAGCACTTGGCTGCTTAGCAGAGACAGAGCTGCCCCTGGTCTTGGCTGCTTTTTTCCCCCTCCCATGTATCAGTGCAATAATGGTGAGTTCAGCAGGGAGTGGGAAAGTGAATTACATCATGTTCCCCCTCTTGCTCTGCTGAAGGTGATAAGGATTCCTAAGTCATCCTGCATTTGAACTGCTAAAGCTGAGAAAGAAAAAAATGTGCCATCTGTTTATTTTGTGTCTGGGCTGACTCCTTGTCTCTGAAATAATCCCTGTAAATTAAGCCTATTGCAGCAGCCACACCTTCTATTTCAAAGCCAAAAACTCAGCCCTGTTCAAGTGACTAACAAATTAAACAACGCTGTGGGGTAATGACCTAAGACAATATTGGCCTGTCTTTTCCATGCTTTTTTTTTTTTTAATGATTCTCTGAATTCAGTACAGACTTGGCTTTAACATAAGCACTGTCTATGACGCAACTCCTTAACATGGGAGGAAAGTAATGATCTCCATGTTTTGCTTTCAAACTTCTTGGACCTAAGCTTCACAGAAACAAATGATTATAAAGACTGAGTGGAACTGCCTACTGTGGAATATTTTCACAGGCCAGAAAACACTCTCTCCTCCCCACATATGACAATGCCCAAGTCTGAGACAAGTTCCAGTTATAGGGAGAGTAACAGAGCCTGAAGGAATTAGGAACAGTGAATTATGAACAGTTCAGAGAAGTCATTGCTTCTCTGTGGTTCCATCTATTGACCATCCCAGGCTGGAAGCTTTGTTCACAGTATAGGAAGCAGTGCTGCCCTTGGTGGACTCCTTTGGGTAGGTCTACTCCTTGGGCTAGGTGGGGGGTGCACGGCTTGCCACTGAGGGCTTCCTACCTGGGCTCTGAATTGAAACTTGGTTTAACAGGAAATCTTAAATGAGGGACAAAACCTTGGAGGAGGAGCCACCAGAAACTTTAGAGCTGAGCTCCACAACTCTGTTTCTCCTCTCCAGCCCTATTCCACCCTTCCCTCTAAGGGTTCAGAGACCCAACCTCCAGCGAGTTTGCCAACCTGGGCTCTAGTTACCATCACAAGCCTTCACCACCCCTCTCCACCCTTTCCGGAAGCTTTCAAACCACACAGATAAAACCTTCAAACGCTGGGCAGGGTACCAGTTTGTTTAACAACAGTCTTGGAATGCAGCCTGAGGCATGTGGCACCCAAAGCCAAAGGCGAAAATGTCCCTAATTAGTAAACCCTCCTTCCCTAGCTCTATACCCTATCCTGCTCCAGAGAAAACCACAGAAGGAACATGGTGAGGATTTCTCGGCTACTTCCATTCCATGCTAACTGAAACCTCAGGGATTAAAAAATTTTAAAGAGTAAAAAATTGGGGTACAATCTAAGCCTCTAATACTACTACTTATCTATCCCCCAGCTTTCCAATCTAGTTCCCAAGGCCCTATCTAATTCAGAGCTCTAGGAGGGATCAAGGAAGAAGAGAATCCCTCATCTTTAGGCCCATGAATACATGACTGTGTGCCAGATAGCATAGCCTGATCTTTGCTTCACATACCTTCTTACTCCAATCAGACTAATTAATATGGTCCAAAAGAACTCATTAACTCCAAATTCAAACATTTAAGAAGATAGAGATCCTACAGTCACTATGAGAAGACTGATTGAGTATGGGTCATTTTAAGCTTATTCCTCTTTATCCAAGTCCAGAGAAAAGCTCCGGGTGCCCACACTCAAGGTGGAAGCAGAATACATGTCTTCAGAGTGCTGTGACCAGAACTGGATTTTCAAACACCATCCCTCTGCCTCGATCTCCATGGCATGGCAGGCCACTCCCAGCTTCCACAGTCCTCTTGGACCTTGGCAGAAGAAAACCAGCTAAATCTGAGATATGTCACGAGGCCACTGGCTGGGAAGCAAGAATATCTAAACAAACCCAGGCCAGAGCAACAGGCAAGAGTTTCCGCAGATTCCCTTTGGCTCCTGTAGCTACAGATCACTGATGGCCTAAAGATAACCAAAGAATCTACGAAGGGTCACTTTTAAATAGTAGCTTTAATACCACCAGTCATTTCAGAAGTATTTCCTTCCAGATCCTGCTTCCATCCACGCTGGCATGCCAAGCCTGTCCAACAATGGCAAGCCCTCGGAGGAGATGAAAGCCCAGAAGGAAATGGAAGGAGTCCCAAAGGGGAGCAGACAGCTCCTAACACGCTGTGGTTCTATTAATTCTCCATGCACCCACATTTGGACTACTGAGAAATAATCTTGCAGAGACACCCAGTAGAAACCAGCTACTAACAACCACTGGAGATTAAAGAGCAGGTATAAAAATGAAACAAAATTGTTTAATGCAATACCTCCCCTTTTTAAAGCAAACGCAACACAAAGCATGGCTGGCTGCCATCCAGCAGTTCTTTAGGAAAACCTCTCCTTCCAAGTGGAAACTTTCACCTCTCAGTCTACTGGACCCCTGTTTAGTTGAACAAGGGCGCCACATGGAGTCTTCAGATATACCTGGCATACACAGCAACTGCGTGGCCACCCACTAACCACAAAAGTACCAAAAGGACCTGCTCAAAAGCCTGCTTTTTGTTTTGTTCCCTTTGAAACAGGGCCAAAATCCCCAGATCTCCTTAAGAATTATTAAAATCTGCTCAGTATCTCACCTGTCTTCCAAATAAGTCCACACTGTCCTTCAAGGCAGGCAGCCAGGGGCTGCTGTACCAGGGACAGGTGCTCAGTGGGCTATTCTCAGTTGCTATCAGCTCAATCAGAAGCTGCACATGCTCGGGAAGCAGGCGACTTTTGGTAGCATTTCAAACTTTGGGCAGCCAAGAGACATACACCTTTCACAGCTGCTAGGGCAACCAGCCGGCCAAGACGGGAGAGAGGCAAACAGTGTAACCTGCCCAGCCAATATGCTGGCAAGCAAGCTGAGCCTCTTGTCTCACTGCCTGGGTTATTCTGAGCAGGGCTTATTGACACTCCATGGCAACACAGGAACAAAGGGCCAGCTAGAAGGATTTAAGTGTCTTGCAAAAGTTGCTAGAAGAGTCAGCAGCTCAGGCTTCTGTTTTCATAATAAAATCAGCAGTAGATTATTAGATTATTGTTATTTTGCTGCCATTATTATTATTTGTGATTTGTAGTAAAGTTCTACGTTTTGAACTAAAGTTTCTGTTTGTTACCACTTAGTTGCTATAGTTGGGATGCCTTTAAAAATGCAGCAGGCGGTCACCTTACCCCAAAACTTCAAGAGTTTTTCTCACTCCCTTTCCTTCTGTTCTTGACACAACTATGGTCTACTTCTGTCACATCGCTCTATCAAAGTACACAAACTGCCTCTACTTAGTCTTTCAATAGCAACACCGTGGGCACAGGGTTCTGTCATGCTTGCAGTTCTCACTCAACCCTAATTAATCCTTCCCCATGACTTGGTGTCCCCCACAGTCTCTGGGCTCCACCCTTCTCCTTCCTAAAATGTCCTTCTTAGTCCCTCCTTTGCTGTTCCAAGGCCTGTTCATCCTATGAAACTCTGCCTCTGCCTGCCTGGATTGCCAGTCCCAGCCCCAGCCCCAGCCCCAGCTCCACAAGAGTTGAAGGTATTCCTTGTAAGGAAAGTATCAGTGTGGTAAACTGGGCTTCAACCAACTGGACTGTGACTCCTTAAGACCACGAACCCCTTCTTTCTTATATTTACATTGCCAGTGCCAGTCAGTTTTAACAATGTAGCTCATCTGAATAAAATCTATAGGCGGCGTTATTTTTTAAGGTGAATTTTACCACCACCTGCCCAAAAAGAATTTCTCTTTCTTCCTTTTATTCCTTTTCTCCTTCCCAGATCTCCCAAATATACATATCCTTGGAAAGTTCATGTTCTGCTTTAACCCATAACAAAGAATTAGGCTCTGCATTAACCCAGGCTCTAGGAAACATCAGCTCACAGGGCTCAGATTCAGCTGATTAGAATCAGGCAGCAGCTGTTCCAGTGTTATGACCAAGGCTGGGAGGGCGCAAATGTAAACTTCCCCCTTCTTGTCAAATCACTGGCTTGGAGAGACAGGATGGTCGGGATACGTGAAGCTGTGAAAAACTAAAAGGTTCTAGGCCAGCTCTGTTGAAGAGTGTACAAGAAGACCTAAGGTTACTAGTCAGAATTCCCCTGAGGGCAGCAGGAACTTCTGGAAAGTGAACTCTAAAGAGCAAACTGGGTTGGTCTTCTTAAACTATGAGTTTTGACCTATTGGTGGGCAGTGAAACCAATTTAGTGGTTCATGACAAGGTTTCTTTCCATATTTTGGAGATGAAACAGAATAGTGTTAAGAAAAGAAATAGGAGCACACTGAACATGGAAAGAGTAATTACTATTTCATGAATCTATTGTTTCAGATGTGTGTGGCTCCTGTATGCACACTGGGGCCTACTCTAAAATGTTTCCAGCTGTAAGTCAGTCAGAAGCTGGGGAGCCACCCTGCCCTATGTCTTATACTATCTTGGAATGACATGAGTTCTGAATAATTATGACTATTATAAATAATCATTACCTATGGAAGCTTTCCTGAGTGGTTCAGAGGGAAGTTCCAGAAGGCAGTTGGCAATGTTCTGAAAGTTGCCAATCAATTTTTACATGTGACTTATTTTTTTTGTTTTTTTTTCAAATGTGAAAGTTACACATGTGACAATCCTATAAGCCTCCTCTTTTACGAGCTTTTCTGTAGAAGAAATGGCATCCCTGCTTTTTTGAGACCTATTAGCACCCATGGCTCTGCACATTTATGTACTAGAAAAGCATTTCAGGAGCATGTGTATTGGATTTGTTTTCCCATTTGTTCAACACTTGACTTTGTTTGGTTTGAAATTTTAGTGAGTGCTACCCACTCACCTCTTACACTGTCCATTACAAATAAATAAATAAATAGGTGGGGCTCTATTTTAACTACCCGCAGTGGAAACAAACACTTCCCAGGAAGGACAAACTAAAAGAAAGCTTTGTTGCAGCTCACCTTGCACCAGCTCATATACAATCATGTTGTTACATAAGAAAATATGATAATAAGGAAACAAAATCTTAAAAGTGTGCAGCTTCACCCAACATTTACAGTTTAGGTCCATGTAATGGCAAACAGCCCGGCACATCTCATCTCTCTCTTTAAAAAGTCTCTCTTTTGACGATACAGTTAAAAAAAAATCTGTTCTGAACAAAAGGAATAAATTATAGTTAACAAAAAATGGAAGCAACAAATGTAATACTGAGACTTTTTTTTTTTTTACATTCATTCACCCCTTCAAGAACTTCCTGAATCCTCAATAATGAGAAATTCAAAGAAAGGCTTATTCTATTCTTCCCCTAGTGGCAAAGAGGGGCACCTTTGTGGACCCTAACAAAAAGTCCATTGAAGTTATCCCCTTTCCTTCCTTCATTGGGTAATTGGGCTGGAAAGTCTTAGTAGCAATGGCTTTGAAAATACTAAAATTCAGTCAACTCAGAAAATAATTTAGGACCTAGCATTCTTCTCTAGAACAGACCAAAATCTTTTGCAACAAAACTCTGCATAAGTCCAGGCTCCCTTGCTATAATAAAATCAAACTGTGGCTTGTAAATCTTACAAAATGTGGGTTGTCTCAGCTTTGAAATATTTCCAAAGAAGCAATACTCCATTTTAAGTAGTAGTGTCACGGTCTTCACCTGCATGCATTTAGGGACAAAAGGAAAGCCAAATCCGGAGGATCTCCTTCTCCCTGGTGGCATAATAGTAGTATTAGAGTATGATTAGTCTTATTAGTGGGAAGGAAGGCAAGAATACACAGGTTAATTAGGACTCAAGTGCTCTTCTCTGCAAAAGCAAATAAAACTCTTCCTGCCACTACAGTTGTACAGATAATGAACACGAAAAATGATCACTGGTAGGAGAGACAAGAGAAGTAAAAAACACAAACCCAGTTGAAGAGGCCCTGTCATTTGCTAGTTTAAGCTCTCTTCTTACCCTCTCAAACTGACTGGATTAAGCTGGATTCTAGCATGCACCAGTAGCAAGTGAATGTGGATGTAGCTGATGTAGGACACCAAAAAAAAGGGCAAAAATTTTGAAGAGGATTAATAACGATAGACGCTCTTAGGGCTGGGGACCTGGGGATGTAGCTCAGTGGTGGAGCACTTGACTAGCATGAACAAGGCCCAGGGTCAATATCTAGCACTACAAAGACAAAAAATAATGATAGAAGCTCTTGAACACCATTCCTCAAAGTACATTATGCCTTCTGTTGCCAACCCAAAGACACATCACAAAACCAACCCTGTCTTGTCAGGTTAAGTGTGTGGATTATGGGAAATAAATACTAATTAATATAGGATAGTTACAGTATTTTCTAATTTTCTGTATTTGGCAAAAAACAAAACAACAACAATAAAAAGGTCCTTTTTTGCCCAGAGCATTGAGAAATGTTCTGAAGTACACTCAAACTCTATCTAACAGTAGGTCCATGGTTTTAGACCTACCATTTGAGGTGTTATCAGTATTTTTAATCAATGTTTAAGACATATTTGTTACTGGGGCTAGAGCAGTGGCTCAGAGGTTATGTACGGCACTTGCCTGGCATGAGCAAGGACACGAGTTCAAACCCTAGCACCACGTACACAACGAAGTGTAGGAGCAATGAAAATCACATGAAAAACTAATTAAAACTGATTCTCTCTCTCTCTCTCTGTTTCACTGTCACTCTCTCTTTAAAAAAAGAAAAAAGAAATATTTGGTCCCCAGCACTAAAAAAAAAAGAAAAGAAAAAGAAAGAAAGCAAAGAAACAATACATTTGGGAGACAAGGGGGCAAGAGATATTTTGTAGGGGCTTGTTTTGAGGGACACATAAAAATTGTACATATTTGTAGGTACCAAGGGATGTTCTGATACATGTACATGGTATATAATGTTCAGATCATGATAAGCATTCTATCTCCCTATTTATCATTTTTAGTGAAAAACATTCAAAATTCTTCTTCCTAGCTTAACATATTAAATATGTAATATGTTATTATTATTTGACACCCTATTGTGCCACAGAACCCCAGAACTTATTTCCCCTGACTAACTATAACTTAGTATGCACTGTCCAACCTTTCCCCATCCTTCCTCTTTTTTTTTTTTTAAGAATGAGGGGGATGAGAGAGAAGAAAGAATCAAATTTATGTATCTATTTTTTCATCCAGACCTGTTTCTCCAACACTTAGCTGTGAATGTGGTGCTGGGATTTGAACCCAGGACCTCGTGCATGCCAGGCAAGCACTCGAACTGCTGAGCCACCACTCCAGTCCCTTCCCCACCCTTCTTTGCTTTTTCTGTTTTGTTTTGTTTTAGAGGTGGGGTCTTGCTGTGTTGTCTGGACTTCCTTTGAATTCCTGCCATATTTCCACCTCAGCTTCCCAGTAGCTGGGATTACAGGCATATCACACCATGCCTGACCCTTATTTGTTTTTCAATGGACTACAAAACACTTTTGAATGAAATCTCTATGACTTTTATTTATGTCCCAATAATGTCATCTAACATCTTTGATGCATAATTAATAAGGTGGTTCCACTACTCTGTAAACATTTAATATGGGTCTGTTTACTTTTATACTTGGTAATCTATAAAGTTCAGTACCAGATAAACTGGAGTGTTTTCCTCTTTGGGTTAAGTATTTTACGCTGAACATTTGCTCTATAACTAATGTTAAGTATGTTAAAGTATATTACAAATAGGGGTTTTCTGTGTTAAAAAAAATCATGGTATATACATAACAACAAAAGTACCTTTCATGGAACAGGCTACTAACAGTTAGCATGGAGCTGAGCCAGGGAGGGAGGACCGCACCAAGGCAAAGGCCATTTCGACAGGAGCACTCTAGGTCAGAGCACTCACTGGATGTTCTGTTTTTAAACAGATAGTGTTCAGCTAAAGGATGATGCATTCTTTCCCATACCCACGTCCATATTCGTAAACATCCTAGTGCTGGTGGTAGATTAAATGGCAAACCCTTGGTGGCAATTCATTTTTATGTCAGCCCAGACTAACTAGCTTCATTACACGTTTTCACTGAAGCACTCAAAGGTCATCGGCTGGACTTTCTGCACAGCGTAAGAGCTGGAATAAGGAAAAAGCAACCGAAGCAATACTGTTGACACTGTTCCATAAATGTCATCTTCACAGCACTTTTTTCCCATTCTTGCTCCACCTCTCTTTCTTTTTCTCTTTTTTTAAGAGAGAAGGACAGTGGGGGGGGGTCAATTTTATTTAGTTTTTCATGTGGCTTTTATTGCTCTGAGACTTTACTGAATATGTGGTGCTGGGGTTCAAACTTCCATACTCGCACGTGCCAGGCAAGCGCTGTAACTGCTCAGCCACCACTCCAGCCCCTCCTTCTCTCCTTATACTATATTTCCACCTCTATTTCTCTCCACTATTTTTTCTTTCTATATTGCCTACATCAGAGTTATGTCCATGATATCAATATAAACCCAAAGGTACTGATTAATATCAGAGAACTGATAAGGTACCTAGCAAAAGATAAGAAATTTGAAGAGAATTTAGTCCTCAAAATTCTTTAATTTTTTAAAAAACATAATAATCATACCACTAAATTATTTAAAAGAAGAGAAAGAATCCTGGAAATTCATTTGATATAAATGTATTTAGAAATTGCCAAGTATTTCATGAGATAGTCACCCCCAAATGAAAACCACTGCTAACTCAACAAATGTTGCTGGCTTTCATAGAAGCCCTTTCCCTCTTATTAATCTCTTCCATACTGTCACAGTTACCTTTCTTCAAACGTTCTCAGCACTAATTGACCCAACTGCATGTTATCACAATGTCTTCAATAACAGTGCTTAGAGCAGAGTCTACACTAGGTATCTAAAGTGGCTATAACAGCACTGTCCAAGAGAAACAAAATTTTAGCAATCTTGTGTAATTCTAAATTTTCCCAAAGCAGTAAGAAAGAAACAGGTAAAATTTACAATTTCATTGTCTTCAAAATCCAGTTTGTATCTTAACATTCATAACATATCTCAATTCTATCACATTTCAAGTGCTACATGTGACTACTGGCCATCATATAGGGCAATGGAGATGTACTACGTATGTCAATGAATATGTAAAAGAGGTACGAATAGAGCAAAGAGTATAAGCCTAAAATAGAGCAAAACAGATTCTAGAATATTAAGCACACATGTTTCCACAGTATCGGCTACATTATGTCCAATTATGTTCTTCCCTAGAAATTCATCAATAATATGGAACAGACCACTACACTCCAAAGAACTTGTAACAAGGTAATGTCCCTCACTTAACCTTACTGTCCCACCTATCATGAATTCATACTGTAAGCACCACTCTTTATAGAGGAATCCTTATAAAATAGAATGGGCACAGCTTGATGCACAATAAGGCATCATGTTTTATACATCTACCAAGTTATATGCCAACATGCTAAAATAAATTATATATACGTGCAGAGAATTATGAGTAACTTTTCTTCTTTCTCTCTTGGTTATCTATTTTGTTGTTTCCAAAGGGAGTAGTACCACATCTAAGCAACTTTTGGGAAATTGTAGATAGGCTGGGTAAGGAGTCAAAGTGCAAAAAGACCAAAAATGCCAAAGTCCTTGAAATGACTGGATGGTACCACACAGCTAAAGTTGAGCCAGCTGTTTCTGAATGAGAAATGTGCCCTCACCAGACAACAGATCTGCCAGCACCTTGAACTTGGACTTTCTAGCCGCTGAAACTTAGAAATAGATGTCTGTTGTTTAATAGCAACCCTGTTTATGGCATTTTTGTTATAGCAGCCCATACAGACTGAGATATAGCCAATGCCCCACAAATTTTTACTCTCCCAGTATACATTCATTTACATGAAAAATCATTGTATACTCAATTGAGCCTAATACTTATTATATGTATTTATAGTATATCTTATACTTTCTTAATGTAAAAAAATCCAAAACATGTAACTACTATATATATAAACTGAGGATGTGTTAGTCAGCTTTCCCTTACTGTAACAAGTACCCAAGATAATCAGCTTAATAAGAGAGAAGGTAGGGGTTGGGGATTTAGCTCAGTGGCAGAGCGCTCGCCTAGCATGCGTAAGTTCCCGAGTTCAGTCCTCAGCCCTTAAAAAAAGAAAAAAAGAGAAAGAGAGAGAGAGAGAGAGAGAGAAGGTTTACCAGGTTTATTTTGGCTCACAGTTTGGAGAGTTTCAGTGCATGACAAATTGGTCCCACTATTTTGGCTGGTGGCAGCCCAGTTTATCATGGTGAGAATTTGTGGCAGAGGAAGCCCATTCACCTCATAGCCAGGTGCAAAAGAGGAAAAAGTGGAAGGGGGGTGCCCTCAAACCTCTTTGTGGACACACCTCCAGGAACCAGATGACTTCCCACTAGGCCCCACCTCTTAAAGTTTCTATCACCTCCCAAGAATGCCAAGATGGGAACCAGGCCTTTAACATATGGGGGCTCATTTCAGATCCGAACTACAGCAGAAGGTCAACAGTTTGCAATTTTGCTTTTATTTAGAAAATGTAACCATTGCGACACAGCAAAAGTACTAACCTGCTTCTGAAGAGGAAGACACGCACAGCGCACAGCTCGGTGTAGAGTAGCCCCCCTTTCCTTGGGAGCATGTTCTAAAATGTTCAACGAATATCTGAAACTATGGATGGTTCAAACCCTAACTATACTATGTTCTTTCCTTATTCATTCCCTAATTAGGCACAGTAAGGGATTAACAAAAACTAATAACAAAATAATCACAATATACCATAATCAAATTATTTAAAACTTATATACATACATACATATATACATATATATATATATATATATTTCCCTTTAATATTTTTACACCATGGTTGACCATGGGCAACTAAAGCTGTAGAAAATGGTACTGTGGATGGGTGTTGGGGGAGCTACTGTATTTGTTTGCATCTTCTAGAATATTCATATCTACTACGATCAAATATATTGCATTTGTTTATATATACTGCTGCACTGTTAACTGCAGAATTTTCTTTGTTTCTCTTTAATGTTTGTTTTCAGCATGGCTGAAGGAGGAGGTGGTCAGTGGGGGCGTGCCTTTGGGGTATATATTTTGTATCTAGTGTGGAGTTTCTCTCTGTGCTTCCTGGAGCCACACACTGAGCAGCTTCCCTCCCCACGCTCTTCTGCAATGATGTTCAGCCTCATCTGGAGCCAGCCATCTGTGGACTAAGAGCCCCCAATGAACTTTTCTGCCTTGTCAGGTCTTTTTAGTCACAGCAGCAAAAAGCTGACTAAATAGGCATTATATCAAATTTTTATATTGAAGATATTAAAATTAAAATACAATAGGTATCAGAATTGCACTTCAAAATAATCAAAGGGGGTTATAAAATATTTATTATGAAATGGGTATGTTGAGGCTAACAGGATTAAGAACTGTCAAGTTTACAAGAAGCCAAGCAATACAGAGCATACTTATCCTAATGCAAACAGCTACGTGTCCCTTACCTTCCACACTCGGGGAAGGGAAAGCAATCATCATTAGCACGGGAAGAATCATCACTCCATCTAGCATTGTCCAACTGTGGAGGGAAGAGAAGGGAAGTAAGTAAAACAAAAACTTAACTGCAGGATGACAAATTAAACTAAGCATACCATCTTCCTCCGCCATTGAAATCCCTTCTTACGAACATTCCCTTATGTTTTGGTATGTTTGAATGGATGCCCTGTTCATGGATCTAAGGAAATCATCCAAGCAGTCACTGAGGTTCAGCTGGTGGTGGCCGCTCACAGGCCACGTTCTCTGCACTAGCTCTTCTCTAATGAAGAACTTAGGAAGGAAACTCAGGCAGTGGTGGTGTGAAGCCTGAAAATGAGGCATTCCCAAAGGTTTCAGGCTTGAGTTTCATCCTACCTTACACAGTGCTCATACAATATTAAAAACCAAACAAGAATGAACACTCCATTCTAACACGGTATTCAAGATGAAGAGACTGAAGAGCTCACACTGAATTACTATGCTTGAGCCTTACTTTCCTTTAAAGGTGAGGAGGTGGTGGAATTTGCACCACCACCAAGTCCCAAAGAAAAACAACCAAATAAGTAAACAGAAAACACAGTTATCTACTGCAAAGTATGCATTTCTACAGTAACCTCGAATTTAACAAAGGACAGACGTAATAAGTCAGGAACACTGCTGACATATGAAATTCTGTACATCAAAATATATGAAATTATCATTAAGAGAAAATAGGACAGTTAAGAGAAATTTCAAGTTGGTGCTGGCCTAACACTACATTGGCAGAAGCTCAATTTTCTGAGTTAAGAACTTTTCCACTTGATTAAGTCCTGCAAATATCAGGAATCTGATGGGAGTTTGGCTATATGCGATTTTCTGGACAGTGTAACAAGGGCAAAGACAGGTAAAGTTCCTTATGAACAGGCTAATGTGCTACCTTAGTCTTATAGCTTTAAATAAAAGGGCAAATTCTGTTAACCTGTTTGGAGTGGGCTCCTTCTGAACAGTCTTCTTAAAATCAAAAATGGTTTTGGTTGGTGGCCTGATTGTTTCTTTACCACACTCCATCACATCTTACCATTTACTATTCCCTTTATTCCATAATTATATTCAGTCTAACACTTCTTTAACAGCAAGGAGGGATACTGGGGAATCTTATGCACTTTTTTTATTTTTAAAAGCATGTGGGGGGCTGGAGCTGTGGCTCAGTGGTTACAGTCCTTGCCTGGCATGCATGAGTACACGGGTTCAAACCCCAGCACCACGTACACAACTAAGTGTCAGAGCAACTAAAGCTATGTGAAAAACTAAATAAAAATTCTGTCTCTCTCTTTCTCTCTCTCTCACTGTCCTTCTCTTTAAAAAAAATAAAATAAAAAATAAAAATAAAATAAAAGCATATGAAACTGGAATGGCCCTCTTTTACCAAAGTTGTTATTATAATTTGTGTTCACACAGATCTTGTCTATAGCAGGTCTTTTATGAGACTACGTATCCCTCATCTTGACCCTTCACAACCATAGGTCAACTCCTCCAACACTGTTTCTGTGCCTTAGAACAGCAATATGCTGTTTCTTGCCCTCTGCTTGACTGTCCTGAGCAGCCTTCTCCATGCCTCTCTCCCACCCTCTTCTCTCCTCATTTATTCATGATCTAGCTCAAAAGGCGGTAAAGTGGAATCTGTCCCCCAAAAGTTCCTGTATTGCAAACCAATCCCCAAAGTCATACATCAGTAGTATTTGGAGGTGGGGTGTTTGGAAGATGAACTCACAAGGGTGGGGTCCCCATGATGGCGTCAGTGTCTTTATAAGAGGAAGAGATACTCTAGCCAGCAGTCTGCCGTTTCTCACCATGTGATGTTCTACGCCATGTTCTGATGCAGCAAGAAAGCCCTCTCTAGAATCTGAGCAGATGCTGGGGTTGTGCTCTTGGCCTCCCCTGCCTCTGCAACTTTAAAAATAAATTTATTTTCTTCACAAATTACCTAGTCTAAGGTATTGTGCTACAGAGACAGAAAATGGACTGACACTTGGTAAAACCTCTCCTCAGCCTGAGAGAATTCAGCTCCCCAGCAAAACAACTTGGAGTCATGTCTGTGGCCATCCCCAGCAACAGCCTCTTCACCTCGCATGCATCCAAGAAGGATGCAGGAAAACTCTTTGAGCCATGGAATAAAAATTTAAACTCTCTTTTTCACCAAACTATTAATTTTAAAAGTAGTAAATGGCTAAAGACCTTATTTGGAGTCTTTCTCAGTTTCCTGTGAGAGTCAAGTTGAGAGGTAGCTTTCAGGAACATCAGAGCTACGGGATACAAGGGTGAACATGATATGCTTAGGAAGTACAGCTATGCACTACAGATTCGAGGGTCCATAGGTTACAATGGCTATTTATAATGAAATGAGCTCTCCTAAAATGGCAGGTTCCCAAAATCATTAGAGAAGCTAGAGATTAATTATGCTACTAATGCAAGCATCAGAGAAGAGTATGAAAACAATGCCCTGACATCATTTATTCCTACTGGTTCTTCCTTAACCACTTTACGAAAGAAAAGTAATAATATTCAGGTTACTATGGCATGAACTAATCTCCCCAAATTCAAAATTATTTAAATATTTGAAAATTGGAATCATATCCACTGACATATATAATAAATATTATCCTGGCTTGAGCTTTTCAGTAATAATATGATATCATAACTATGACCTTCAATAGTTCATCTTCAGTTTTTTAAAATTTCTATTTTATATGTTGCTATAATTTAGATGTTAAATGTCCCCCAAGGTTCCACATGTTAAAGTCTCGCCCCTGAGGTGGTGCTATTAGGAAATGGAGGAATCTTTAAAAGACAGAGCTTAGTAGAGGGTTGCTAGGTCACTGGAGGTATGTCCTTGATGGGGACTATGGGATCCTGACCCCTTCTTCTTCTTTTGTTACCTGACCATGAAGTAAGTAGTTTGCTCCACCATGTGATGCCAACCATTGCCACCCATACCTCCACAAGATGCCTAAAGTAATAAGTCTACCCAATCATGGACTGGAACTTCTAAAACCATGAACCAAAATAAATCTTACCTCTTTCTAAGTCAAATATCTCAGGTATTTGGTTATAGTGACGAAAAGCTAAGGGTTGGGGATGTAACTCAGTGGTAAAGCCACAATGGGTTGTATCTCCAGTACAAAAGAAAGAAGAAAGAAGAAGAGGAGGAGGAAAAAGGAAATTAAGAGGAATCTGCTTTCTTAACATTAGTGGCACTTACTAATGAGCCTGGCACTGTGCTTAGGATCAATATGCATTATCTCATCCAACAGCTCCCTAAAACTCTATGAAAAATACTCGTATTAATCCTATTTTAAAGATAAGAAAATGGATACATAGAAGTAACTGATCCAAGGACACAAGGTCAAACCACATGTGTATCTTATAATATATACTTTGCATTTTACCTAAAACATGAATTGACATATATATTTTCAGGGTGCAACAAAAAATTTAACAGGTCTGATATGTCATCAAAAGCCATTTAAAACCACTAAACTACTTTTTATCTCAATCGTATCTCTGAATTCCCAGTCTTTCCTTTGTTAATTCATTCAAGTATTCAAAAACTATTGAGAGCCTACTATGTAGTATATATTACAAATTATACTCTGTATTAGTACTATGTATTAGACATGCACATATGATTCCTGCTATGTGGAGTTTAGGGCAGTACTGGTAGTCACCTACTCATCAAAAACATTGCATAACTTAAAAACTGAAGTATTAGGGAAGAAACACTTAAACTACATCTCCAATTAAACAAGTTGAGATTTTCTGGAGCATGGGGGAACTTCTCTAGGGAGGCACCATCTGAACAGAAGCAGGCAAACAGCAGGTGTTTGTATGGGGCAGGGTGGTGAGGGGTGCTCTCGCACCGGGAGATGTGATACAGACACAAGCAGGCACACACAAGGTAACATTCAAGGAAAAAGGTACAATTCCTCACTTCCATAGAGGCCCCATGCCCAGAGCATGTGTGGCATGCCCTGAGGACTGAAGACTTAACTCAAAACTGAAAAGACACTAGTATGGCTAGGAACCAGGGACCCTGGAAGAAGCTGGAGACAGTCCAGAAGGCTGGAAGGGGACGGAAGGGTCAGAGCCAAGGTCAGGCACTCTATAGTCCTCTATCCTCATTGTTGTCAAGCTCCCCTTGTTTTGTTTTGTTTTGTTTTGTTTTGTTTTGTTTTGTTTTAAGAGAGAAGGACAGAGAGAGAGAAAAAGAGAGAGAGAGAGAGAGAGAGAATGAATCAATTTTTATTGAGTTTTTCACATGGCTTTTGTTGCTCTGACACTTAGTTGTGTGCTGGGGTTTGAACCCATGTACTTGTGCACGCTGGGCAAGTGCAGTAACTGCCGAGCCACTGCTCCAGCCCGAGAATCAATTTTTATCTAGTTTTTCATGTGGCTTTCGTTGCTCCGAGACTTTGTTGTGTACGTGGTACTGGGGTGCCAGGCAAGTGCTGTAACTGTTGAGCCATCACTTCAGACCCACCCCCCTTGGTTCTTACCGTCATCTTTTCCTGGTTCCCTTAACCCCTATTCTTCAGCCCGCATCCTGCCCATCTGTAGGCCTTTATAAGTGTGCTGTCACTGGGTCCTTTGCTCTAGGCCCAACCTAGCTTATTCCTACTCATTTGTGAATTCTCAATGTTCTGGTCCTTTTCTTCTAGAAGCATGCCTAAACCCTCAAAAACCTTCTTCTCACTTCCATATCACATTAATTTTCACTTATAGAAATCATAATTATCAATAATTATGCATTGATATTTTTGTATGCTTTGGAACATGTCTCCCTTATTACATTAAAATCCACAGTAGCAGCTTGCTCATCAAGCAGAGCCATGTAGGTGCACATTTAACAACTTGTTTAATTAGAAAGTTTTCTAAATCAATAAGCTCAACATAACTTTAAATTATAAAAATTAACAGTTCCCCCTCCATACATACCTGAAAGGAATGACAAGATCAAAACAATGTATAATTTCAACTATGTGCATGTATGAATGATACAATGAATCCACTATTATATATAAATAAAATGCAACGATAAAATAAATAAATGAAAATCTGTTGTCTCCATAAACTTTAAACTCTAGAGTTTAATTTGGATAGAAGTTAATGTCAACAGCTAAAATCTGTTGTCTCCATAAACTTTAAACTGTAGAGTTTAATTTGGATAGAAGTTAATGTCAACAGCTAAGAAGCTTCAAAGTCAAAAATCCATTCAGGATTAGAAAAAAAAAAAATCCAAAAACAATGACACTGCCATATTTCCCATGTCACAAAGCCAACAAATCCCAGGCCCCAAAATACATATTTACAGACTATCATTATGCAAGCAAAATTAATTTTGGCTCATAAATAAGGAGACAGAAAAAGAATTATAAATTCAGTCCCCCAAACTAATCTTAAAATATGCAAAAAAAATATTGGGATAAAAAGTCAACATCACTTACTGGCTGCCATTGTTCAGGGTCTGGAGCGCATCTGCTGCTATTGAAAAGAGTACCCCAGAAAAAGAAAGCAAGAAAAGAATGCAGAAAGGGGAATATTCTGGAACTGCCTGATCATACTTTAATTATAAAAAACATAAATATGCTAAAATATCAACCTAAGGTCCAAAGAACCTACTCATAATTTCAAAACATACTAAAAAGAAAATATTGCCTTTAAAAGTAAACTTTCAACTCCTCTACTCTTGGCAAGAAAGAGATTGGTGGCAAATGGGAATAGTAACAATTCAATAATTCAGGGATGCCTCAATCCAGTGCTTTCCAAACTTTTTGGCCTCAGGATCCCTTCATACTTTTGAAAATTACTGAGGAACTTGTCTATGTAGGCTATATCTTTTCATCTAGTTTAATTTTAGAAATTAAAACAGAATGTTTTAAATGTTGTATTTATACTAAGGTAACAATAAACATACAACTCTGTTTCTTATTAAATTTGAAAAGAATTGTATTTTAAACAAAGAACATGTAGGAGAATAGTGGCATTGCTTTACATTTTGCAAATCTCTACGTTTGGCTGAGAAGATACTTGGATTCTCGTACATGCTCCTAGATTGAACCTGTTACAGCATGTTGGATCAGTTAAAGTGCACATAGAAAATTCAGCCTTGCAAATGTTATTGGAAGAAAGACCTTGCAGAATCCCCCAAGAAAATCTTGGAAACACCAGGGATTCTTGGACCACAGTTTGAAGAAGCACTGCCTTACAGCTTAGATCCTCAGTTCTTCAGCACTTTACCAAATGGTACAAGATACATTAGACCAAGCATTTGCCCCAGACCTGACAAAACGCTACTGGCTCCATACTTCTAGAGATCTCATTAACCATTCTAACATCAAGGAAATCTAACAGTCAAAGAAAAATGCATTAGATAGATTTTTAAATGTAGGAATAATATTTTATATACATAATTAAATATTTTTAATGTAGGATATAAACTTGTAATAGGAAGGTACTCACTGTTCATCTCATTTAGGTTCAAGGGCTGGAATCCCTAACTGAAGAATCATAGGCCACTGGAATTGCAAAATATTATCTGAAAGGTTCTGAGTATGAATTTTTGCCTGTAGTGTATACAACTCTCCCTTCTGTTCTTGGATAAAGCTCTCAATCCATGATAACTAAATATTTCAGCCACAAGGAAAATGGCTTTTTGGAAAATGACTAGGGACCACCTGCCTTGCTAAGGCATACTGTGAATCCATACTACCTCTTCTTGCAATGTCTCAGGCCTACCCTCTTGGGAGACAGAGCAATCTCATGATACTCTCCTAGAAACAGACAATCACCAAAGCAGAGCAGAACCACTTTACAAATCCCACAGTACTTTTCAAATTCCATTTATACATCAGACTCATATCCAGTCAAGGAACTAGCATTTGGCTCAATTGCTAACGCACTGGCTAAAGACCGTTTGGCACTTCTTTTGCTCATTATAATTTTATGGCTGAATAAAGCCACAGGTATACTGATATACTACAAAGAAATCATTTTGATATTGGTAATAGAATGATCAGAGTATAACATAATGCATTTCTACATTCAACTTCTAGAACCAATATTAGGCAATCTAGTTGATAAGCTACCACGTGGTAATAAAAGATATTTCTAACATCTAGACTTAAGAGCAACACACAATTTATTTTCCATAAGACAAAACAAGGACAAAGCTATCCAAAACTTCTACAAAATGTTCATTTGTATGGCCTGGTATCCCAAACTCACTTAGTTTGCCCATTAGTTCAATACATAATTTACAAAACACCTAATTATTAAATAGGGACTTTTTTGATCCTCCTCTCAGTTCAACTTCTAACAATCTCTGGGTTAAAAAGAACTTGAAGGAGGATCATACAAACACTCGTCCCTGTTTTGAATGACTTTATACCATTTGTGTGCAGTCTTTTAACCTTGCTTGCCACTCATAAGAGCTCTCTTACTACTAAGTCATGGCAGGTTTTTTTCTTTTATTGTTTCACACAGTCCGTGCCATTCTGTCTACAATGAAACAAACAAACAAACAAAAGTCATACTTGAGTAATATAAATGGCAGAGGCAAAGCAAAAGGGAAATTAAACCAGGTGCAGTGGTATACACCTGTAATCCCAGCAACTTAAGAGGCTAAGACTGGAGGATCGCAAGTTGAAAGCCAACCTCAGCAACTTAAGGAGACCTGTCTCAAAATAAAAAATAAAAAGGGCTGACAATATAGTGCAGTGGTAAAATACCCGAGTTAAATCCTCAATACTTCAAAAGAGAGAGAGAAAAAAATTAAGAGGAATTCTGGTTTCTCTTATCTTCTATCATGTACATGATTATTACCATAACACTAGCGGCACTTACTAATGAGCCTAGCACTGTGCTTAGGATCAATATGCATCATCTCATCCAATCGCTCCCTAATAAACTATGACAAATACTCATGTTAATCCTATTTTACAGATGAGAAAACAGATAAGTAGAAGTAACTGATGCAAGGACACAAGGTCAAACCCAAGACCATCTGACCAGAGTTCAGTGGTCTTAATCAACCATCATTCTATATAGCCTTCACCTAAGGCAAGCTATTGATAGGTCAGCAATCCAGTTCTGTCGTCCTTAACATTTTATCCAAGTCTTACTTCACTCTAAGCTTTAACAACCTTACTCTTCTCTTAGGAAACAATCTTTACCCATGGTTTTTTAATCACCTTTCAATCATACCCTCTATTTAACATCAAAATTAATTGTAACCTCCAATTATTTCCCCAACCTCACTTCCTGCCTTCTGGGGACTGGGGAGAAGGTGGCGCAGGGATCTCAATATCAAAGAAAAAAACAAGTTTTTTGACAGAGCAAGTGGTTTCTCACTCACATTCCCCACCCTCTATCTTCAATTCTTCTGTAACTCACACCTCAAAATAAAAACAGAAAATAGCATAAGGCACACTTGGGGACAAAGTTTTAACTAGTAAGACAGATTCTAGACACAGAACTTTGAAGGAAGGTATACTTACAACCACCACATTCGTGTAGGACAAAACCCAGCCATTATAGCTGATTAGATAATGAGGGAACAGTTACGTCTTCTAAGCTGAACGGGATAGAACTATCCCAAGGTTGGCTTGCTTCAAACTACCTGGGACTTTGGGGAAGGTGGGGAGATGAAACGAGATAAGAGTTGTCAGTAACAGCTGCAAAAAAAGGCTCAACTGAAGCCATCAAACCATATAACTAAAGTCAGGGTCTCTTCTTCAGTTCACAAATGATCTGTTAAATATTTTTAATGCCACACTCTGTCTGAACTGGCAATGTGCAAGCTGCCACGGTTTGGTTTTATACAGACTTCACTGCTGCTGAGATTTCTGGTGAGCTGTTACTTTCAGAATATTAACATGTAATTTGATCTTTTGCAATAGACGAATACAAATAGCTTCTTGGACAAGTCCTATAGAATTGAAAGCCAGCCCCTGGATCAGTTCATCCTGTGGTTAGAGGAAATAATTATAGATTATTTCAGGAAAGAAAGGGTTTTAACTGAAAAAGTTACACTACAAACATTCCAGCTGTAACAGATGGACCCAAGATATGGTTTGGGGAAAATGGGAACAATATTAAAAAAAAAAAAAGGAGCTGTTTTGAGAGGGGTAAGTCTTGACTGAACTCAAGATTTAGTTTAGACTACCATGTCAAAAACAAAGAATCCCCAGTAAATTTATTTCAAATGTATAGAAAATTGACTTTGCTATACCTCTAGCAGATGAAAACTCACCCAAATTCCTGAGAAACCAATGTTCCAACCATGCCTGCCTTGCTGGGACCTCAAAATTAGGTTTTATTTCAACATCTCCTGCATGGAAACTGTCTCATGTTTTCTACTTCATTCCCTCTATTCAGTCGCCATAGTTCTCCTATTTCATTTCAAATGATAGACCTCATCATCTCCCAGCCATTTTGTTAAATCTCCCCTGCAGTTCAGGGACCCTCCTTTCTCTCCCTTTGGTTTACAATGAAACAATATATTTTTTAACCTGTGGCCCATTATTCCCTCCCATAAAATCTCTAAGATTTATAACTCTGGGTCCATTTAAAATCCCAGTTCCTCCACTAATTTTCAGTTAGAAACCATCTCTGTCTCATTTCTAACTGTGCCTAACCTTAAGTCTCCCCTTTTACTTGATAAAGTAGACCTTTCTATCCTTCCAATAGGAAGGACAGCTGGTGTTGCAGCACCTACCCTCTGCCACAACTGCCCCAATTCTAAGGCCAACAGGATCAATGGGTAACAGTCTGTAGTGTAGGGAATAAGATGAAAGGGATAACAATCAGAAGGGAACATACAGCTTTGCCCTGCATGTGTGTCCTCCCTCTCCCTCTCCCTCTTAATGGAAAACACTAGAGTGTCTTCTGTGGAGGTGAGAAAACTGCCACTTACACTCCAGCTAATCAAAGCCTCCCTTCAAATCCCACCCCACCCTCCAAACCCATTCCTGGCAGACTTCCCACCCACCCCAAGCATTACAGGACCCTCCTTCAGAGCACTTAACACCAGGTGACATTTGTGTTTCCCCTCTCTCATCCATACACCAAACTGTAAGCAGTGTGAGAGTAAAAACTACATGGTGACCTCCCCATGCTTGGCACCTACTGAGTATCCATTAAAACACATTAATTCTAACCTTTCAGTCTAGGCTACACTTTGATATGGGTTCAAGAGCAAGGTCCAGCTTAAGTTCTGTACAGCCTGGCAAGGAAATAACTGGGGAGGGGAGGGCAGGCAGGGCCCATGACCTCAATTTAATATAGTAGCAACTGGGTATTTGAGATAAATTAAAAGATATCATTTGTAACTTGGATTCCAGTTTTCAAGGGTGTCATCCAAGAGAAGCAGCCAAACAAAAAGATGGCTGGCAGCCTCTGGGTATAACAGACAACTCCCTGGTGGACAATATCCCACTTGGAAAAGGCTGCTTGGATCTCTCCTTGCAGACACCAGCTGATCTGCCCAGAGCCATCCCCAGTGACCTCTGAGACAGCTTCTGCAGCTTGAAAATACATTTCCTACAAGTCAGAAATTGACATATTATCTCCCCCCAAGGCTTCTAACAGTTATTGACGCTATTTGGAAAGCTATGCTTCCATGCCTATTAATAACCTTTAGAAAGAACCCCAAGGAAGTGTCAAGAGAAAAATAGATGTGGCTGAGGGAAGCCAAAGACTCAATCAGAGGTTATAGTTAGCATAAACCTGCAGAAAAACAAAAGGAAAAGTTGGAACATCTTCTGAGTTAGACGTTATCTTTTCAGGAGACTTATGACAGACTAGTTAGCCAATGGAGTCGAGGACTACAAGCCAAGAACCCTGGTCTTCACAGAAAAGGAACTCTTTTTAAAGAGTCATCCTTACCTATTTAAATACATCAGCACCAGCAACTATCTGCACATCAATTACTTCAGAGAATCTGTTCTACAGGGCTGATATCATTAAGCCTTTTATAGTTATTTACACCTTTCTAAAGTTTCTCCAAGTGACACATTAAATAGCAACCAGCCCAACCTACTCTAAAGAAAGAAATCGCTAATTATCTTTTAAAAAGTCTTCTTAGTGGTCTTTCTCCCCTCCCTGCCCCTCTACTAGAATGTGATTAATGGAATTCTCTCACAATTTAGCTTGAAATATGCTTTTGCCAGTCGAGCAGCTAAAGCAGAATCAGATAATTGTGGTATGACTCAACAAATGCACAGCTGTTCATTTAAATATATCCATCAAAAGTATAAATACGATCATGAGAAAGAAAAGGAGCCATGTACCCGGGTCAATGCACAAGTTGAACTGGTTAGCATCCAAGTAACCACAACAGAAAACAAGGAGGAGATGGGGGGATGAGGCAGGGGGAGGTTCTAGATAGACACTGGATGGAAAAAGACCAAAAATGGATCTCACTGATGAAAAACACTCACTGACCTAAATACAGCAACAATACTAAAAGAAAAACCAAATACATGATATTAAATGAGGAAAAAGAAGTGAATTTTAGAAAACAAATGATGTCCCCAAGTACAGAGGTAGAAAGCCTGATAGAAATCAATGAATCCCATTTGTAAAAACAAAGACCCCCAAGGCAGAGAAAGACAGGAACAGGGTTTTCACCTCCATCCTAGTCCACACATAGCCTTGAAACACTGTGATTATAAGTCATCTTGGAAATGTGGGAATACCTCCAACAGACCCAAAGTACAGATGATAGATACCCAAATTAATTTTTTTACTTAATGATGATAAGAATGTGATACACATTAGGTAGAAACTGTACCTGTAGTTTTGAACCTTTCTGGACTACACATCTATCCTACTGTCCTCTCTCCAGATGCAGAGCAGCAGCAGCAAGCCCCTGTTACAGTGGACTGCGTTGCTAAGCTGTGCTGTTTGCTAGGTTAGGCATATTAAATGCATTTTCAAAGTATATAGTTTCAATTTACAGTGGGTTTCTGGGGACAAAACCTCATTGCAAGTTGAGGAGCATGTGACCATAAGTGAACAATACTCCACACCAGGCAACCCCTTTTGAAGGTTCTACACATGGAGTAAAAGAAAACTGAGAACACAGGGTTGGAGGGCTCAGTCTACCACTGCAGACCCCATTCCTTCCCTCTTCCTCAGGCCTGGGTCATAAAGCCCAGGAAGAACCTGAAAAGCAGAGGCATAAAGGCTTTGGTAACTATCCTTTCTAAATATGTTATTTAAAATGATGACAAATAAAAAAGGATCCAATCCATTGTAATAATTTCTAAGCTTTCTCTGAATGAACAAAGTCTCTTTCTAAAAAACATAACTGCTCTAGTGATGGGGGGATCTGAGTAGCTTGACTTCTCAGCCATCCTGCACTAAGAGCCATTCCTGTTCTCTCCATTTATAAGCAATCTCTCTAGTATTATCACACAGGTCAAAGAATTTAGCAATTACCACCCAAGCAGGAACTGGTCAGCCCCAAGTCCTCCCCTACCTATAGGCTACATAAAGAGCCATCTACACTGGCTGCCCCGTAACCTTCTCCAGGCCACAGTCCACCGTGTTCTGCTCTGTGGACTCAGCAACAACCCTAGCTGAAAGAGTAACTCTTTTCAGTCTTTCTATTGTCCATCATATCACAGAGAGCTTCCTCAACACAGACTCCTTACTCCTGAGAGATGATGACCTGTAATGAGGCACAGGAAGCCCCACCTTCCAGCAATTAGAGCAACGATGAGAAAGACAGAGTGTCTCACTTGCTCATTCTGTAAGATGGAGTTGTCAATAATTCCCTTCTTCCCTTGGATTCTTCCCTAGCTGAGTTCCACAGCCCCACTTTCTGGTATTTTTAATGCTTTGTTGTGTCTAAGTTTCCTTGGATGGGGATTCCTCTTCTGCCACTTAAATCTTGGTTTCCTTCAAGGTCTCACACCTCAGCCTTCTCTTCTTACTCAAGATGCTATTCATTTTCTTAGATTCAGAGTCCACTGTAGACCACCAGGCTCAACCATCAGGTTCAGAATGGAATCACCCCCAGTCTATTCCTTCCTTATTACCTTCTTCCCCATAAACTCCTGCCTCTTTACTGTTTACACAATTAATCTTTCAAGTTTTTATAACAGATATTTTAAGTTACATAGAAATAGAAAGGATAATGAATACCAGTTTTTAACTTCTAGTTTCAAAAATAAACAACAGCCTAACCCCCACATTTCTGGATATTCAATCTTACATCTCCTATTTTGCCAGTTTTATTTTATTTATTTAATTTAGTTTTTGAGACAGGATGTCACTAGGTTGTTTAGGGCCTCATGTTTAGGGCCTCACTTAGTTGGTAAGGCTGGCTTCGAACTTGCAATTCTCCTGCCTCAGCCTCCATAGACACAGGTGACACAGGTATTACAGGTGTATGCCACCGCACCCAGCTCTGTCTTATTTTCTTGCTGATCTATTTTAGCCAGAGTTCCAGCTGTCATATAATTTGTCCCACAAATTCTCTAACAGGTAAGTACTGCTTTTAAACATAAGTACAAACCCAATATCTTACCTAACAAAGTTAAAATTATTCTTCCTCCAAATATCATCTATCAGCTAATCAATGTTTACATCTGTTACATTTCCAACTATAAACAACCTCCCCAAAGAAAAATGATCTGGGCTAGCATACAAAGAAGAAATTGTTCATATCCATTTGCAGCCATCGGAAGTAGAACTTCAGTGCTGTGACAGTTTTGAGAACACTGTACAAATAATGTGGATGAAAGTAAATGAGTAACTATGGTCTCTTCTATCATTACTTTCTTTTTCCTTTCTTTTCTCAGTACTGGAGATTGAAATCCAGGGCCTCATACATGCAAGTCAAGCACTCTATCACTGAGCTACATCCACAGTCCCTTTCTATTTTTTATTTTGAGACAGGGTCATGCTAAGTTGACCAGGCTGAACTTGAAATTGTGATCCTCCTGCTTCAGTCTCTGCTGGGATTAAAGGTCACTGGGATTAAAAGTCACTGAGATTAAAGGTATGTGACACCATGCCTGGCCATTCCCTATTATTTTTGAGAACCAGAATTCCTATGTGGATTAAAGGAGATATAGATGCAGAATTCCTATGTGGAATAAAGGAGATATAGATGCAAAGGTTAAAAGTAAAAGCCTTTTAATCTGAATTTGAAGTATCAGGATGAAGTAATTTATATACATATTTCATTCTTGAGCTTCAAAATACTGATCCATCTAGTAGCAGTGAGCACCCCTAGTGCTCAGACTGTGATGTTAAAACACCATTTCCTCTTAAATTAGGAAAATAATAATAACCCTGAGGATGTAATCACCAAAACTCACCCAGTAATAAACTAGAAGTTGAATGCTGAGTCCTTCAACAGACAAACTGAGGGAAATTGAGGAATGGAGAAGGAAACCTGATAAATAAAATAAGATGCAGCAAACTTGAACCATAGTACTAAGTATGACCATCTGGGTGCTAACACTATAAAGAAAGGCAAGAAAGCAATTACTGTAGAGTATATGCTGCCTAAAATGCTATTTCTTGACTTAAACAGAGGTCACACAACATTTTCACCTTATAATAATTAACTAAGTGATGCATGCTGCTTGAGTAAATTTATTTTATTTTTCATTAAAAGTAAAGTCAAAGACAAAAGCTGAATCCGTGTTGTAACACATACACTAAGCAAGCAGTAAGTGCTATGCATCATATACAGCATATGCAAAACTTTTCCCAGATTTGTATATTCCAAACAAGTTTATGCAATAAACTTCTGAAATATAACCTCTTTCTTATCTTTACACCAAGGAAAACTGTTTTTCAAGTTTCAAGTTTATTTTTAGTAGAAGAGAAATAAATGCCAGTTTCCTAGTCATAATCAAAAACTATGCATTAAAAGCAGCATAATATAAATTGGTCCTTCCTCTTATCTATTTCAGTTAAACACGTTTCACAGGTCAAAGGAGAAACAAAGAGTCTAGGTAAGTGTTCTCCAAAACAATTGTAAACATTATCACCAAATAAGAAAAAAATAACATCTTAAAGGTATGAACCCTCTCCAACAAAGTTCATCTATAAAAAAATTCCAAGAATAACAGGGGGTTTTTTTTGGAGGGAGGGAGTGTGCTTAAAAAAATAAAAAACTTTTCTCAAAGGAGAAAAATCAGAACTACCCACTAAAACTATGACTAAAATTATGACAACTGGGTGATCCCAATTCCCAATGCTAAGAACTACAGGGCAGCTGGTGGCAGGGAATTTAAGGGCAAGATATATAAGGTAGTAGTGACAGAGCAGAGTGTTTGGGGTTGGGGGCTATTAGAATGCTAACCATATGACAGAGATTGCCAATTTTCCATGAAAATTCTTTCTTAACTTCTTCTTGGTTACCAAGTGACCTGAGACAGCGCTTCCCTGCCTCTCTTGCAGCTAGACTATGCCCGTGGCTAAGTTCTCACTAATACACACTGCAACAATGTCAGCAACGTCTCATCACTTGCCTGGAACTTTCTCTGATGCTGTCCCTAGTGAAGGGTCCCAGATAACGGCATGCAGATAATTACCATGATGACAATTATTAAAGTAATAGGACAGAAGGAACCTGAGTCTCAAAATGACCAACAGACAGGGGCTGTTCTGCTAAACTGTTTCACTCAGACTGGCACTATTAAGTGAGGAAAAAAACAAACTGCTGTGTTCTATGAACCTTAGCATATTTCGGTCCCTTGGTTACAGCAACTCAGCCTTGGTCTAATTAATAGGGCACCTAGAAAAAAAATCAGGTTGGATCATACCTAACATTCGAGATGGATCAGAGATTTAAATCTGAAAAAAGAACCACATCACACTAGCAGCAATCAGGAGATAGGTTTTTAAATCTATAACTGGAAAAGGTCTTTGAACTGTAATGCAAAAGTTTGAAACCACAAAAAGACTGGTTATATATTTACTCCTGTAAACTTATTTGTTCATCTTTTATTGACTCTCTCCTCCGGTAGAATGAAAGTTTCAAGGCGCAAGAGCTAGGGTCTGGTTTCTTCGCTACTATATGGCCAGGCGCCTAGGATAAGTTCCCAACACATAAAGGCCATTCAATAAATATTTGTTGAGTGAATAAATTGATAAATTTAACTATCCAAAATGTTTAATAAGGGGGCTGGAGTGGTGGCTCAACGGTGGACCCCAGTTTAAACCCCAGCACCACATACACAATTAAGTGTCTGAGCAATGAAGACCAGATGAAAAACTACATAAAATTGATTCCCTCCCTTCCCCTCCCTTAAGGGGAAAAAAATTAAAATGTCTAATAAGGGGCTGGAGCAATGGTTCCAGTGTTTGCCTGGCTTACACAAGGACGTGGGTTCAAACCCCAGCACCATGTACATAATGAAGTATCAGAGCAACGAAAGCTGCATGAAAAACTAAATAAAATTGATTTTCTCTCTCTCACTCCCTCTTTCTTTAAAAAAAAACAAAACAAAAATATTGTTAATAATTTGCACATGCAAATTATTTATTTTTATACAAATGACCACCTGGGGAAAAATATAAATAGCACATATCACAAAGAGAAAAAAAAGAGGCTATGAACTGAAAATGACAATCAATATTTTCATAAGAAATCAATATTCTGACAATGAAAACCAGTAACTGTTATGGTTTAAATATGTAATATTTCCCCCCAAAAGCTCATGTGTGAAATAATACAAACATGTTTAGAGGTGAAATGATTGGGTTATAAGAGTCTTAACCCAATTAATGCATTAATCCACTTCAATGGATTAACTGGGACCTAGGTAGGCAGGTAGGGCCTTATGGCTGGAATATGGAGGTCACTGGGAGTACGTCTTTGAGGCGTATATTTTGTCCCTAGTGAAGGGAGCTGTCTACTTCCTGATTGTTGTGTCTTGAGCTGCTTTCTTCCACCACGCCCTTCTGTCATGATATTCTGCCTTTTTCGGGCACAGAGCAATGGAGGCAGCCATCCATGGACTGAGACCTCTGAAACTGTGAGCCCCAAATAAATGTCTCCTTCCTCTAAAATTGTTCTTGTCAGGTCTTTTGGTCACAGTGGCAAAAAAGGCTGACTGAAGCAATGACCCAATAGGAAAACAGACAAAGGACACAAGAATAAAAGGAACAGAATTAGAAATACATATGGCTTTTAAACTTATGAAAGGATGCTCAACATCAATCAAAATAAGAAAGATTTATTATTATATGTAAAATATATAAAGACATATTATTATTATTAAAATAAGAAAGCTACACTAAATTGAAATTTTTCACCTATCAATTTGGCAAAGAATAAACTTATCAATTTGGTAATCATACTGTGGTTGGCAAGGATATGAAGAAGCAACATTCATCTCATCTGTTGCTGGTAAAATCTTAAACTTTCAAGCTCTATGAACAGAGAAACTTGGCAATAAATTTCTATAAAATTAAAATAAACGTACCCTTTGACCCAGCAATTGTACTAGAAATGGATCCTACAGATTCCATTTCATTCATATTTGAAGTGATTCATGTATGAGATTATTCTCTACAGCCTGGAAATGATCTATAGGTTCATCAACATAGAACTGGCTAAGTAAATTATATCAACTCATTAACAGGTGAATATCTGGCATTCCCTGAAAATGAATGTGGCTCTAACATGGGACTTCCAAGAAATATTATTTAGTTGAAAAAAGATTCAAAACCTGATATATTGTTACCATCTATGCAAAAAAAATTAATAATCTATAGGTTACATACTTACATATTATACATGGTCAGAAATCTCTGAAAGAAAAATGGTTTCCCAGGGTAACTGGGTTCTTGGAGAAAAGGAAAAGGAGGGAGACTTATTTTTTACTCCACACTCTTATGTCTTTTAACTCTTGTCTACACTGATTGTATTACTTTTCTAAAAATACATACTTTATACAATTATAAAAATACAGATATTCATTTCTAATATTAGGACTCCGAAATCTTCTCTGGTTATTCTCACTGTTAGCACATTAGGAAACAATTGAACTACATAATTTAACCTTGTTTTATAATTAAGAATCACAGGGTTAGCAATTAACTACAGCCATCATCTACTCCGCCTTTCCTCAAAGAAACAAATACACAAAATACAGTCAGTCCTTTAATACCATCCCTGTTACTAATGACTTCCTCTTAAAATTAATTCAACCTTACACCAGCTTACATGGGCATGAAAGTATCGCAGAATACTCAAAGGATGGTAGCCAGAACTAACAACTATGCTTACATATCAACACAGTCTCCAGAAAAGGACAACTTGACTTAACAGCCTCAAGCAGTGCATCTTGAGTTATGGTTAATAACTCCAAGTCTAGTGTCACATTGGTTTTTTCCCTAATGTGAAAGGCCTCCCTTCCTTTACCCCTTTAAAGCACTGACTAACCTTCACTTGGTTATTATTATGCCACAGTCATGTAAGACAGACTGGGGCTGGAGCGACAGCTCAGCAGTTGGAATGCTTGCCTGGCATGTGCAAGGACCCAGGTTCAAACCCCAGCATCACACACACAACTAAGTGTCAGAAAAACAAGAAACAGGTGAATAAATAAAATTGATTCTCTCTTTCTCTGTCTCTTAAAAAAAAAAAAAGGAAAAAAAAAAGACAGACTAAGGATGCATTGCTTAGACTGAAATGAATTCTGCTTAAAAAGAAAAAGTTCCACAGTATATCAAATGCAAGGGGAAAGCAAGTTGTAAAACAAAATGTATAATCATACTTCATAAGTTTTTAAACATAATTAATATATAAATTGCATCTGTATATTAAATATGTTTTTATTTAAAAAGGGTTCACCTGAGCACAGTGGTATACATCTGTAATCCCAGTGACCCAGGAAGCTGAGCAGGAGGATAACAGTTCAAGGTCAACCTAGGCAAATTAGTGAGCCCTTGCCTCAAAATAAAAGTAAATAGTATTTCAGCAGTAGCGTGTCTCTGGGTTCAATCCCCACTACAACAGGGGGGAAAAGTGCTCATATGTGGAAAAGGTGAATGCTGTCGCCCGGTACAGTGAAAAGAATGGCAAAAGCATTTTTATATGTAGGGAAATGCTGGTGCTATTTGAACAACTCAGCCAAAGTTTAAAAAGTAGCTGGGCAGACTCACCACCCCAAAGGCCTACCACTTAGGCAAAGCAAGAACCACCAACTAGCAAGCTGGTCCTAATTTTCTTACATTAGAGTCATATAAAGCAACAAAATAATCATTTGTGGCAAAGAAATTACCCTGTAGATCTGATCTCTGCCAAAGAGCATTAAAAGAGGTGATCTGTTGAACTGGTTGTACAGCTGGCTCTGGCGGCACTGCTTGGAGAGGTCCGAGGGAAAGCTGACTCAGCTACCTTGAAGCCGGCTCCAGATCGCATCTGCCCACAGTCCTCCAGCAGAGTGCCCTCCTTTGGAGCTTCACTCTCTGTTCCCTGGGAGGCCGAGGCAGTGGGAAAGGTGCTTTTGGAGTCCTCCGAAGTTAGAAGCCAGCAGTCTCCCAATGGCAAAGCAATGCTCACAAGCGCTCAGGGCTGCAGAGGGAAAGAAGAAAGAAAACCAGCTAAGCACAAGGAAAGTCTCCAGTTGTGAATGTGCCGGTTAAAGAAGTGCATACTTCACAAGCTTTCCAACTGGGACCACAAAACTAAAGCTGATTTACAAGTGAAATGAGGATGGAAAAAGCTTAAAAACATCGATATGCAGTGTGTTGATGTCAGCGATCCACACTGGTCTTTAAATATTTTTATAAATGATACAAACCTAATAAGAGCCTAGTAAATTTCAAAATCAAGTTCCTTCAAAGCCTATATGCCACGTACTTGAGACCATTACAAAAAAGAAAAACTCAAATAAAAACAATGGCAATACATCTGAATTATCACATAGGCTTATGCTTTTTTTAAACTCTGAGCAGTACAAAAGACAGAATGAAAAGTTTTCTTCCCTTTCCAGAACCCTGGTCCTCCCTAGAGATACCCAGTTAAACCAAAGCCATCAATTTCTTGAGAAACTCAGAAATATCTGGTTTTGTTCCATTTCAAGCAACATTCTCAGTAGTAGATATCTAATTCAAAGACTCATAAAACAATGGTGGGGACACAGCACAAAGTGGAAGGGAAGAGGTGCTCTAGATAACCAACAAAAAAACAAAAAGCCACCCAGGCTCCTTCTTCCTTTACAAAGACTTGGAAAACATCAACATTTGCCAAAGGAAGAGGAAATTTTTATGAGAACCAAACTTTCCTATTCAAACCCTTAAGCAACACAAAGCACTGAATACCCTACTCCTTTTGGAAAACAGCATTTTTTTTTTTTAACCTCAAGGAACATTTTGCCAAGAAAATTTTCATGTAAATAAATCTAAGCAGAAAATAAACCCAAAATACAGCATTTTTTTTTCAGGGCTGAAGACGGGGCCTTGTGCATGCTAGGCAAGTGCTCTGCCACTGAGCTAAATCCCCAGCCCCAGCTTTTTTTTTTTTTTTTTTTAAAGATAGAGGGATAGTGAGTGAAAGAGAGAAGGAGAGAATTGATTTTATTTAATTTTTCACGTGGACTTTGTTGCTCCAACACTTCATTTTGTGTTTGTGGTGCTGGGGTTTGAATTCATGTACTCGCACATGCCAGGCAAATGCTGTAACCACCGGGACCCAGCTTCAGGCCCCAAAATATAGCACTTCTAAATAACTATGTAGAAAAGAAAAATTTCCCAGTTACCTTAGAATTTGAGGGAAAAGTTTTATTGATGCTATCAAAATGTCCCTTGCTTCTGATTAAACTGAGGCTCCCTATCATTTGAAAGAAAATCTAGACAGGTAAAAGACACACTAAAAATAACACAATAAAAAGTCTCTTCGTAGAGAGGTCAACCAAAAGTTTGCTATTTTCAACAATCATTTAGTAAAGTTAAAGAATAAAACTCCAGTTGGGATGAACCAAATTACTATGTATAATTACAAAATAACTTTAAAGCTCTTAAAAAAAAAAATATATATATATATATGTATGTATATATATATAACTTCATCCATCCCTAAAGTGGGCATCCTTGTAACAAACTCTTCTGCTAAGCAGCACCCACAAACTCTTGAGTTTCCAAAAAAAAAAAAAAAAAAACTGTTGAAATAGTGGTATTTTCTAAGATTCTGGGGCCAGGGAAATTTGGTAGGTTCCCACTAAGGTTGTTTTCCTCTGCCAACAACTAACTTCATTTTAAGAGTAGACCAGCATTACTAGCCCTCCTATCTAGGGTGAACTGTGTCTCAAGTCACAGAGCTTTATCGTGGAAAATTTAGATGAGCAAAAAAAATTTAAAAATACTGGTATATATTTTTCTGATTCTGATTCTATTTTTAAAAATCATAGAATGATCCTCCCACACACACTCCAGTGCTAGGGATTAAATCCAGGGCCTTAAGCACTAGGCAAGTGCTCACCACTGAGCAACCTTCTCCTTTTTAATTACTACATCCAAGCCTCGTCTGCACTGCATGGAATTCCATTCTATCCTTCAAGACAGTGTTCAGGTCTCCTGCCTCTGTTCAGCCTTCTCTGAATATATTTCCCAGATCTTTCTCATTCTAATTTTCTGGTATTTATATTCTATATAACTCAATCTGGCACTCAGTTCTCTGCCATGAACTAGGTTTGTCTCAAAATCAATCTAAAACTAGGTGAAGATCACATATTATTCTTCTGTTCCATCCTCCTTTATAGTACCTAGATAGTTGGTGTTTGAGAGTTATGATAATAAAAATCAAATCTGAAAACTAAATATAACAACATTTGTTTTAAAATTCATTGAGATCTCAAATAACCTATGGATAAATGTCAATGTGATGTATTACATGAAAGAAAGGTTAGTAAAATAAGAGTGAAAGTATTGAATGAATTCTGAATTCCAGATACTTAAACATTCCAAATGGTCTACTTAGGACCCATGTCCCCACAAATATCTTTGATGTCAATATTCAAGCTTGGCAGACCTCATAGGCAGTAAGCAGAAAGCAATTACGTTTAACATCCCAAGAGTGGTTTAAAAAGTTTAAAAAAAAAAACAAAAAATAAGAGACTTGTGCACTAATTAAAATCAGTGCTGTAAGATATATATCTATATAACAAACTCCAGCAACTTGGCACTAGACTTTCATTGACCTAAGCTTTCCCGAAAATTTAGTCAACATATTTCTTTGGTTATAGAGTTTTAATTATTAGCAGTTAATGAAGCCGCGTAGAAATCGGATCCAAAAAGGTCAAAAGCACAGTCCTGTGAGGGGCTAATGGGAGACTCCGAGGAAGAGGAAAAGAGAAATCAATCCAACTCTCTAGTCCAATTTGGGGCATTTAACATCATAGTACATTTTTCATCAGTTCAGGTTAAAAGAAAACGCACAGGCTTCTTAAAAGCTGAAATATGATGGGACCTGAATAACAGGCAAAGTGCTTATAACCAAACAAGCTCTTGGCAGTCAACACGGCAGCTGAGCAACAGAAAAACAAGCAAACAAACAAACAATATAAAACAAAAACAGGACAAGTTTTCTCAACTTTGTAGTTATAACTACAGTTATAACACTAAATAAATAGTTATAACTGCATCCTTGACTTCTAGAAATTATGGCTTCCAAATACTGCAGATCTCTGTCCTTGCTGGAACCACGCTATATCTTTCTACTCTGTCCGCACAGCCCATCACCCACACTAACCATTGCTATGGAATTATCATTACCCAAAATTACTTTAAAAAGTGGGATACAGGGGCTGGAGCGGTGGCTCAGCAGTTACAGCGCTCGCCCAGCATGCGTAAGTACACAGGTTCAAACCCCAGCACCCAAGTACACAACTAAGTGTCAGAGCAACGAAAGCCATGTGAAAAACTCAATAAAAATTGATTCTGTCTCTCTCTCTCTCTGTCCTTCTCTCTTAAAAAAAAAAAAAAAAAGAAGAAAAAGTGGGATACAGGATAAAGAGAATATGGCATATATACACAACGGAATTTTGTTTAGCCATAAAGAACAAAAGTCTGTCCTTTGTAGAATGATAGAACTGGAGAGCATCATAGTAAGCCAGACACCGAAAGATGAGCATCAGATGTTTTCTCTCATATTCGGAAATGAGGAGGGGAAAATGGGATCTCATGAATGTAGGCTAGAAGAAGGGATCCGGGGAGGAAAAGGGAGAGGTATGGGGGAGTGAAACTGATCACATTATGTTATATTCCTGCGCAAATATGCCACAAAGAAACTACTCTGAGACATAATTAATATATACCCCAAAAAAAACTTTTTAAAAAAGGAATCCTCCTAAATTATAGTAAGACATGAAAATTAAGCAGAATAATAAAACGACCCAGGTATGGTGTTGCACTCCTGTATTCCCACCAAACTTGGGAAGCTCAGGCAAGACGATCTCAAGTTCAAGACCAGCCTCGCAATTTAGCAAGACACTATCTCAAAATAAAATTTAAAAAAGCGTTGGGCAAGTAGTTCAGTGGTAGAGTGCTTGCCTAACATGTACAAGGTCCAGGGTGTTCAATCTCCAACATTTATTTTAAAAAAATTACACCTGTAATACCAGCAACCAGGGAAGCTGAGGAAGGAAGACTGCAACTTCAAGGCCAACCTATGCAACTTAGGGAGAACCTGTCACAAAACAAAAAATTAAAAGGGCTAGAGTTGTAGCTCAGTAGCAAAGCACCCTAGGATTCAATCCCCAGTACCTCCCATCATTAAAAAAAAGAAAAAGAAAAGAAAACTATGTACCAATTACCAATTTTTAAAAAAATAAAATAAAAAAGCAGGATATGGTAGAAGAACACAAGAACATTGACTCAGGAAGCAAACTGAACTTTTCAAACTACTAAATGTGACCTTCACAAATCATTTAACCTCTGTGAGTTTCAGTTTCCTTTTCCATGAAACAGGGTAAACACCTTCATCTTTGAATGTTACTAGTAATCGTTTAGTGTGCCCCTGGGTTCCAGCTAATCACGTCACTGGCATTATCTGACTTAACCCTAACACAACAAAATTGAGAATAAGTTCTATTTCCATTTTATACATAAGGAAACAATGTTCAGACAGGTTTAAGTAAGTTTTTTAAGAAATGGCAAAACCAGAAATTAGCCCATATTTTTCTGATTCCAAAAAGCTCTGCTTTCAGTTACCACCAAGTTAAATTGTCTCTTGACTGGATATAAGTACTGAACTGAACACTCATAATGAACACTCTGAATTCCCTCTCCAGCCTTCTACCCTTTAGGATAATTGAAGGGGTAAAGTATCATGGCAGGAAAAGTTTAAACATATCAAGCCCCACAATAACACCAATCATTTGTGAGACACTACAAATGTCCTCCTGTTCTGACTCTAAAGTAATAACTGGTACAATCAAGCATGTAAATGTTGAGGATCCTTGAGTACTGATCTACTCCAGACACCTGTCTATGTGTGGAAAGGGGGCTGATCTACCAGCAGGTCCGAAGAAAGGCAATGGGGTCATCTGCCAGTTTCCAAGATTCCCAATCCCCAATGGAAAACAGAACAAAACAAAACATAACAAGATGTCCTAAACACTGATAAACCCAGGGGACACCACGGGCCAGGCAGAGGGAGGGCCACATGAAGTTGGGAAGGACCAACGCCCACTGAGATAAAGTAGATGAGAGACAGCCGCTCCCTGACTCTGGGAGTTCCCAAACTATCAACAAATATAAATCTTTCGAGTTGGAGGTGAGAATTAGGAATCTCCAGGAATAATTCCCCAAAACATATTATTGCTGAAATACTTCCCAAACAAACCAGGTGCTATGGCATAAACCTGTAGTATCAGCTACTCAGGAGACTGAGTCAGGAGGGTCATTTGAGCCCAGCCTGGGCAACACAGTGAGACCCTGTCTCCAAAGGAAAAAAAATAACACTTCCAAACATTCTTTACTTATTATTATGGATATCTAAAAACATTGCTAAATAGGAAATACCAAGCTTAGTGGTATTTGCAAAAATTTGTGGCCTATAGTAAACACTAAAACCTGGAAAATGCCAGCTAACATTACAGGATAGTATTCCAATAGCAGGCAAATCCAGCCTACAGTCTGCTTTTATAAATAAAAGTTTTACTGGAACAGGCACATTTGTTCATTTTACGTATAGTCTATGTCTGCTTTCACACTGAAATGGCAGAGTTGATAGCTGTGACTGAGTCCGTATGGCTTGCAAAGCCTAAAATATTTACTATCTAGCCCTTTAGAGAGAAAGTATGTTGACCCCTGCAATAACCTACATTCAAATCTACAAGCAAAGTTAACAGTAGTACACAGAATCACATGTTGAAACTGCCAACTTAAAGACTTATTTTGCTTCTGAAACTTTTTTCTTAGAATACCACCCATACGATTTGTATACAGTAAGCTATGCATATAAACTTATTTTATTTGAAGGATGACTCACCACCAGTAGTAGCAGACTGGGCCACAAACACACATTTATAACAGCAGCAGCTACAAGCAATCATGACCAATTCTCTCCCACATGTTGCTATCCTGCCCTGACTCCAAGAAATGTCCTTCTTATCCTTAAACTCCTCAGGTTGCCTTTTTGCTTTCAACTTGACATCGGTGAATTCGTTCTACCTACTGCTGTCTCTGTGTTGACTGTTTTAACTCTCACAGGAGAATTTAACACTTTTTCCCATTCATCTGATAAATGATTTTTCTTAAAGGCTGGAAAAACATGTACATTTCACCAAAAATCCTGGGAAAGAATTCTGCCACAAGAATGCTAACCTCGGGGCTGGAGCGGCGGCTCAGCGGTTACAGCACTTGCCTGGCATGCGTGAAGACACGAGTTCAAATCCCAGCACCACGTACACAATGACGTGTCCTAGCAATGAAAGCCACATGAAAAACTAAATGAGGTTGATTCTGACTTGCTCTCTCTCCCCTGAGTAGGGAAATTCACTAAATTTAAAAAATAAGGAAAAAGTGTTGAGTAGGGAAGACAGGATGTGAGGAAGAATGAAATCACCAGGATGCTTTTTTTCTATAAATGATACATGTATTTTGGTTTCAGTGCTCTCGCCCTCAGGTTGGAAGTTTACTTGTTTCCAGTACCTTTTTCCTCCATGATCACCTTTTTAATTTTTCTCTTTCCCCTCTCCCACTCGTGCACACATGGGGGAAAGTTTCACGTCTTCACCAGGATGTTTTAAGGAAAAGATTAAGGTTTTGCAGCCTGGGGAGAAGACCAGCCAAAGAGAAGATTCAGTGAAGGGGGGCTTTCCTAACATTTTGGCCCCAGGAACAGGATTTAAGACCCAATATCAGAACACTTACTCCACTAGAATTTAATGTGTAACTTGGCTGAGATGAGAGGGACCCACTGTGGATTACTTAATTGCTAAGTGTAATTAAGTAACAGACTACACTTCTGAAGATAACCTGCTTATACTTTGTAACCTCAAAACCCTCCACTGAAGTGGTTTGGCGGTCCATCAAAATCCCTTTCATTTGTCCAGCCAAACACTCATTTATTTGTGCCAGAAACACAAAGTAAGAGGATCAAGGATAAAACTTGAGGGAACAAAGGCAGCGGGCCATAGAAGACAAAGGGAGTTCCAGGCCTGCACCAGAGTCCTGGGTTGAATTCCAGCCCTGCCAACCATTAGTCATGTGAGCTTGAGCCAACTGTCCATGCAGCAGCCTCCCGCAAGCCAGCGAGCATCATGACGTCCCTGCAGAGCTGCCACAGGTGACAAGCATGGCACACAGTGGGTACTAATGAATGGTAGTTATTATTATATACTCAATATTTGTGGAGCAAGAGGAGGAGACAGTGGAGATGACTAAAGTTGAATTATTAGGCTGAATCATATGAAATGACTAAGATTTGACCATTTTGACTCATACAAATTACAATTTTAAATAAGTATTATAAAGGGTTCTGCATGGAAACCTGCAAAAAGGGAATATGAAAGATTAATAGTCCCCAAACTCTCTCCTCCACTGGTGGCAGCTTACAAGAATTCATAAAATACCAAACAAGAAGGCTAGAGACTAAAATAGAATCCCCCCCCCAAGTTTCCTCCTCACCAGATACAGGGTGTGACTTCAGAGAAGAGCAGATCCCACTAAAGACAGAAAGACAGAGGCACGAACTTCCCGCCCTTTCTCTCTTCCTACCCAACTCCTGCTTTCTCATTTCTTTCCCTATGCAAAACTAAACAGTGTCTCTTAATTAGTTTGGGAAGGAACTGGATACAGCAAGTGCATCTCTCATCTCTCGTTACCTGATGCCACTAACTACAGAGCAAGCCTTTCTCCATGCCTTCTAGGGCAGTGGGAAGTTCAGGAAAGAAATCCAGTGGCCCCATCATACCTTCCTCTATTTTCTTCATACCTTGGTATTGAGTTATGTTGTACTTTTTAACCCTGTCAGCCCTCACCCAGTTAAGGGGTCTGTGGTTGATCGTGGAGTCCGGTCAGCTCCTAGGTGAGAAGTGAGTTTCATGACATTCCCCCAAGCCTAAACCCAAGTGGCTGTCTGCCAACTACGTCTGAATCTCAAAAAGACTGAGTGAGGAATGAGCACCTTGAGTGGAGAGGGATTAAGAACTGGCAGAGGTAAGAAAGAAGGAACATGTCATTTCTTCCATTCTCCCCAAACACCCCTAAACAGAACCAGACTTGAATGGTAATTAGCTTGCCCTTCCTTTCCTGGCTGTTCAGTCAGGCATCGCTGGGTGCACTTTCCAGTCTAGAACCCCATGACCAGGGTGCCCATGCTTTAACTGTTGTCTCACCGGAATGTGGTAATCCTTGATGATTACCCTCACACATAATGCCCTACCTGCTTTCATCAGCTCCTGATCTCAAAAGCACTTTTACAAGAGTTTGCATGGATGCCACCCACTGGGCCAGGACCAGATTTTCTGGTTCTTAATGGGGTGTCTGGCATTTTGTTTCTCCGAAGCTCTACTCTGGAGTGCCTATGTCTGTTTACCTCATTACACAGGTATTTAGCAAAGTCTCCATGAGGATCCTCTTGAAAGTAGAGACTATGTATCCAACCCCCTGCTGTATCTGGGAGACTGGGCTAACATCATGCCAGATAGGTTTAAATACATGTGGAATAAATGCTGCTTACAATTACACAAAAATCAAAAGCATTAACAATTGCAAATGCAGAGTAGTAAAGAAAACTTCTCTGTCACTACCTGGCTAAGTTTCTACCCAAGAATTTAAATTCAAAGCAGGAGGAAAAAGGACAAAATATTCTTATTCCCTCTTGTAGACATTTATGGCACTTACTAACCTAAATGAAATTTTCACCGAATCACTCTCCCTAATTAAGTTACAACAAGAATAAACTGAATACAAGTTAATCAACACTCTTTTTCTAATCGTTTGGTTGAAATTATCGTTTGCCCACAGGCATTCCCAAGGCTACACGCGCAACTGCTTGCCCCTTGCCAAGAGAACAAGGTAACAAGCCAAAAAAAAAAAAAAAAAAATCCAGTAAAGTTAAAACCAAAATGGAAGGTGAACAATATTTCACATGGTCTTGTTTTCTTGTTGTTATCATGTGTATGTGTGTACATACTACTTACGCCTAATTATGTCAGACAAGCTGTGTATTTTGAAAGAAGTTACCAGTCCTATAATGAGTTATCTAAAAAAAAAAAAAACTAAAACTAACCTTCAAGCTTCCTGATAAGAAAGATAGCCTCTTACTTATCTTTGTCCTACTAACTTTTATAATAATTGGGGCTGTATCCCCTGCACATGAGATAGTCAACAAACACTTGTTAACCTATGAACAAAGTTAACAAAAGTAAGGGCTACGGATATAGCCAAGTGGTAGGGCACTTATGTAGCATGTGCACAGCCCTCAGATCAATCCCCAGCATGCAAAAAAAACAAAAACAAAAAACAAAACAATTTTTTAAATTAAAATCAAGAATTTAGGTAACTCTGGATCTAAATAAATGGCCTTGTGCCTTAGTGCTCTTCAAACTCTGCTTCTATCATCTGTATTGGATTACGCAGGGAATCACCAAAGTCCATTCGAAAAAGCACTAAACTGATAAGCTAACACCCACTGCACCGCTGCTGTGTGATGCTGCCAAGTCACTCACCCTCTCTGGTTTTCACTTCTTCTAACTATAAACTGAGGACAGTAGCCCAGGTCACAAAGTTCCCCACCAGCTCAAAGATTCTCTGTTTAGACAGTTCATTTATGATTGCTAGTAGGATTCCTCAGGAATTATGCTAACATGAAGGGATACTCTTACTAAAGATGGTTTTCCAATCTACTCCTGCATCAAAATGACACCAACCCACTCATGAAAGAGAAAAACTAAAAATAACAGTTTTCCTTTTAATTTAGCAGTTCAGTTCTTAACTCACAGAGGTTTGCTTTTAAATTAATTTGTTTACCAATATTTTGCTTACCAATTAAAGGACAAGTAAGAAAATGCAGAAGAGAAGTAGTAAAACATTAGGGGTCCTCCACGACCAGGCTCTCAAGGGGTGTAAGAATACATAGGGGTTCCTCAAACTAAAGTCATCATATCTACCTCAACCATCCCCAAACCTGCTGATGCTCCCTTACGTTCCAATCCCTGCCGTGCAACCACCCATAAGGATCAACAGCCCAGAAATCAAGTTCACCTTACAAACCCCAACACTGCCTCAGCCACAGCTCCAAGTCTCCCTGGCAGTACTCCGACAGACTCCTCCATGGTCTTCCCTGCGGACCTGCCAATGGGTGTTCAGTCTGTCTGCTGGGCTGGCTGCCTCTCAGTGCCTAAAGCAGACCAGGCTCACCCTGACATGGGAAGATTCCCGAGGGTCCCAACCTAACCAGGTCACCCTCCCACAGTTCTCCCCATTCTAACAGCACCTCACAGCTCCCTGAGGACACCACGATCTTGTTTGCCTTCTCCCTTTGCATTTGTCTGTCTGGAAAATGCACGTGGCAAATGGCTCTGCTTCAGAATCAGCTCCAGCATCACCTCCCAAAGCCCACACGCTGACATCCTGTGTGAGACACTCGCCATCTCATGTCACCTTTCCAGACTACACGGCACTCAAAGAGCACATTTCAGTTTTTGAGTTTAACTATCTTCCTAGTAAATCTGTAACTCTTCAAAGAAAAGTGGTTTTCATTCTAAAGTCTTAAAAACAATAGCTCCTTAATAAAACATTGATATGTGAATGGATGTACCCTGATAATAAAATCAAAGCATGAGAGGGACCTTCAAAGAGAAATATGAAAAATTTTAAATAGAGAAATATTATGCTAATGGCAAAACAAGAAAGTAGGCCTATCCAAAACTCACGTTGGGACAGCTTTAAACTCAAAGCAAAAACAAAAAAATACAACATTCCCCCAAATCTTAAGTTGAAGAGACTGAGATCTGCAAGTGTTTATATTATGGAGAAAAAAAAAGATAGCATGAAAGTACTTCCTACTGACTTATACTTGAAAACAAAGAAATATTCCCTACTCTAGCACTTAAGTCTTTTTTCCAAATTACACACATATACATATGGGGGGAACAACTGAGGAACAACACTCAAGTACCATGCTAACAATGTAATATTACTAGAAACTAAGATATTGTAAGTAAAATGCAGGAGAGGATATGCTTCATCTTACTAAAAAAATGTTAATTCTATTCCTGAGATAGTCACTTGGAGCTAGCCCCATACAATTCCTGAGGCTGGGCTCTCACTCTCTGGCCTTCTTCTGGTTATCTGCAATCAAGGTGACTGAGAGGCTGCAGTGGAAAAGATGTGTTCTCCCTCCCACAATGCTAAGCTTTGGAAGTGTCCCCCAAAGACCCATGTGTCAAAGGCCTGGTCACCAGTCCACAGAGTGAGTGAAAGATGGTGGACCATTTAGTACATAGAGCCTAGGAGAGGGAAGTTAGACCATGAGAAGTATGCCCTTGAAGGGATCTGGGGACTGACTGCAGCCCCTTCGTCCCTCTCTTTCTTTCCTTCTTGGTTGCATGAGCTAAACAGGCCTGCTCCACCACATGCTCCAGTCATGATGTACTGAGCCACCACAGGCCCAAAGCCACAGAGCCAAACAACCTTGGATCTGGAACCATGAGATTACAATCAACCTGTCCTTCTTTAAAATTGATTGTCACAGGTATTTCATCACAGCAACAGAAAGCTGACTAACGTACACCTTAACAGTACTATCTATCCTCTTAGAAGTTTTTCCCTACCTTGAGTGTAAGTTGTGTTGTACCTGTTAACATACTCTGTCTCCCAATTCATTTCTGTGGAAAGAGTAAGAGCTCTGGAGTCACACAGCTTAGGAACTGAACCTCTGCTTGTCGCTCCCCAACTCCTGGGATCATTATTCTGAGGCCATGCTCCCATCTATAAAATAGGCATACACCATGGTATCTATCAGAGAAAGCCTCTTGAGAACCTGCAAACCACCACCAAGCTCAGGCAGAGACAATTAACACGGGACAGCTAAGAAAGAACGCATTCAGGGCCGGATGAAAATAAAAAGGAAGGCAAAACAACAGGAAGAATAATGGCAAGTGAAGAGTCAGGACTAGTGCCAGACTACGGAGAATCAGGGAAAACCCCTCTGGAATCCTCTTTTGAGTTCCAATGATACTCTGGAGTGGGGTGATGTGAGTGGGAGGGTGGGGATGGCCTGCTTCCAGCATTACAAGCTATTATCAAGACTTCATTATCTATGATACTTGCATCTCTGGATTCCTTAACTTGAGTAATTTTATAAGAGTAACCACAAAGCACAGACATTTTCCATACTTTAATCTCCTTGTGTCATTAAGCATTCAGTTCACTAATGGAATTATAGCCTCTTGATTTTGGTTACTATTAATTAGAACGCATAGTTTTGCCCCCAGAGTCACTTTTTATAGATTAATTCTATAAAATGAAAAATGTCTGAAGTTGATTATATTAGCACTCTTTTCATCACAAGCCTCAAGATTGCACACCTGTGATTAATTTACATCAGCACAAGTCCAAGCATCAGCTTCTCGATCATTTGTGATATTGCAACTCTTAAGAAGCAACTACCTGACAATTAACACGAACAATCTATATTTACCATCGATAACCCAAATTTCTAACTGCACCAGAACTTCTATTGTGAAATTAATTATTTTTTTTTCCTTCTTTATTCTTTTCTTCTGTGCTGGGGATCAAATGCAGGGCTTCACACATTCAGACAAGTGGTCTGTCACAAAATACCCCCAGCCTGGAAATTAATTCTTCGTAAATATTTTACATCATTCTCAAATGTGCTTTATTTGTCTAAGCAATAATTAAAGGAAAAAAACTGTTCATTTACACGTAGACAAATTAAGTCAAGGGCAATGGTGTACATCTATAATCCCAGACACACGGGAGGATCACAAGTTTGAGGTCAGTAACTTAGCAAGGCTCTATTTAAAAAATAAAAATAAAAAAAGGAAAAAGGGGCTGGGGGGTGCTAGAGTGGTGGCTCAGCGGTTACGGTGCTTGCTTGGCATGCATGAGGACACGGGTTCAAACCCCAGCACCAAGTACACAACAAAGTATCAGAGCAACAAAAGCTATATGAAAAAACTAAATAAAATTGATTCTTTCTCTCTCTCTCACTGTCCCTCTCTCTTTTTACAAAAAAAAAAGGGGGGGGGGCTGTGACTATAGCTCAGTGGTAAAGTGACCTTGAGTTCAAACCCTGGTAACATGCCCAACTTTTTTTTTAACATATATATATGTATTATATATACACACATACATACATATATACACATTTAAGTTCATATGTATGTATGCCCATGTAAGCTTTACTACATATATAAAATACACATATGTATATGTATATAGTCATACAAGCTTTATGACACATATGATCTATAAAGAAATTCAAGGTCTAAAGGTGTAACTCAGTGGTAGAGCACTTGCCTAGCACTTGCAAGGCCCTGGTTTCAATCCTCAGCACCACAAAAATAAAGTAAAATAATAAAAAGAAATTCAAGAAAAGCTTTTTGCCAGCCCTATACTCCCCCAGGTAGAAGAGATACCAGTCAGCTAAATTCTTTCATTGAAAGCTCCTCCAGAGTCCAACAAGTTAACTAACTATGTTCACGCCATAGCAGCTTGCCTCTCATATCCTTGCATTCCTGATGCCCAGCACATAAGTGAGTACAGTCGACTGAGCAGGACTGGCGAGAATCAGCCAGCACCAGGGCCAAAAGACCAAATGAAGTGATCCTCACCCGAGGCTGCACATCAGAGCACCTATAAACTGCTCTCTAGCACTGGGTAACTCCAACTTGTGTATCACTCAGCTAGACACAGCATGAAACAGTTAACACCCTCAGGACTGCTTCAATTAGAAGGCAAAACATGATCGTACAAGAAATGTAAAAAGTATATTCAAAAAAAAATGAGCAATTGCCAATGTTTACCATTCACACTGTCAACAATTCTGAGAAAAACTCAACTGAGTTTCAGGTCACTAAACCCTAGTCCGTTTCATAAGAAATTTGTCTCCCTGGCTGCTTTTTTATTTTTTAAATCCCAGAGGGAGGTGATAATCTTCCAAAAGTTTTAGAATGGCTTATTTTCTAAAAATGGCAGGAAGGAAAGGCTAGTTTCTGTTAGCTTAGCTTTGAATGTATTAAGTCCTGGGGGAAGGACTTTTGGATAATGGTAAAAATATGGCATGTACAGCATTTTTGCTATTTAAGATAGCAAATACTATCATAAATTCAACTACATCTCTTAGAAATTATCACCAGATTTAGACTACGGTAACACAATTGTGAGACACTGTTTTTCACTCTGAACTCAGAAAGAGTGAGTCACACACGTCTAGAAATTATTTTATATTAAATATAATTTTGGATGAACTTTCACTGTGTGCACACACCACATTTAATTTCCACTTCTGAGTTACAGTCAACTCCTAGTGCCTTTAGCAAAGAGAAGTAAGTCAACTGTTTAAAGAACAAACAAGTAAACGTGAAAACTTCACAGAAGTAGGGGCATGCAAGGGTTAGGAAAAGCTTCCAAATGTGAGTATGTTCTCTTTCTAGCAGTAGATGAGTGGCTACCAACTGCGGGGTTTACTGAACATTCAACAACAGAATGGTAAAGGAGCTAAGTATCCACACACACATCCGCCATTTCTCGAAACAGTACGAACTCATAAACATAGAGACTTACATACATACGCACGCATGTAAACTATATATGTATGTATACACATGATTTATATTTGGTCCATGCTATTGCCTGCATGTTTGTGGCCCCCTAAAATTTGTATGTTGAAACCTAATCACCAATGTGAATATATTAAACAGGATGGGACCTTGAGAGGTGATGAGATCATGAGGGCTAAATTTCATGAAACTGGTGCCCTTGTGGGGCTGATAAACACTCTTATAAGAGAGGCCCCAGAGCTACCATGCCCTTTCTACCTTGTGAAGACAGAGCAAGAAGACAGCACCTATGAACCAAGAAACCCTCACCAAACAGAACATACCAGTGCCCTGTTCACAGACTTCCCAGCCTTCCAGAGGTGTAAGAAATAAATTTCTGGTCTTTTGTAAACTACCCAGCCTTGGGTATTTTGTTATAGCAGCCCAAACTGACTCTGCATGTGTATATTAAAAATGCAACTGAAACTTTTAGGAAGAGAAACCACAGTTGGATAAATTCTTTCACTGAAAATTCCTCCAAAGTCCAGTAAGTATTCATGCCAGAGAAATCTGCTTCCTATATCCTTGGAACCCTCACTCCAACTCACCCTAGGGAGACTCCCAATGTTTCTGTTTTAGGAAATTGCCAAGACACCGCACCGTACTCTATATGTCCTTGGTCACTTCGTTTTCTTACCCTACACTGTGGCTAAAATAGACTGCCTGAGTTTTTCCTGCCATTTCCCACCTCTAAGCCCTTAGGCATTACCTTAATGTGCCTCATTTTCTTCATCTGTAAAATTAGATTTAAAAAATTGAACCAGATTTAGACTGCTTCACTGAGTTATTAAAATAAACGAGTTAATATATGTAAAGCACTCAGCACAGAACCCGATATAAACATTATCACAGGAAAAGTTGTTACTATTATCAATGCTCTCACAACCACAATCCTGACTTTCTTATTACTAATTTTCATCCCTTTCAAAAAAGAATGTTCTCAGCTTTTACCAACTAAAAAGTGGTTACTTCAACTTGTCTCTTAATTCCCCTCTTTTCTCACTTTGAAAGACAAAACAACGCATGGGAGACTCTGGTGCTGAATCAGCTCGATATATGTCAAAACTTCTTTCCCTCAATAATGAATAATAAATTACTTGGCGATACTCACAATGGATGGCAGTCTATAGCTGCCCCACAGCAGAGCCGAAAACAATGGAAAAAGTGGATCCCTCAACCAGTGGAGTTTACTGACAGAATAAAAGGAAACCTTCAGATTAATAACCAGCGTGTAGATTCCCATTCACCCCCAGCACCAGCTAGTGAACAGAGCTGAAAGCAAGACACCCCCAAACAGCCAACCGTGACTCTGAAAAACTTCACTGTTCTTCATCAACACGGACCCACATGAGCCTCTACCAAGAACACTAGGGACATTTAAACTAACATAAAATGTAACACTGAAATCCGAAGTGTCACACCTGGAATTCATCCCACTCTTCCAAACATATGAAATCGACACAGGGATGGCCTGACATTTAGAAAAAGATAAGCTGGCACAATAGAGCAAGCATGACATGTTAAAAGCCATTCCATATCTAATATTAATCACCGAGGGGTCATAGTCCCTCAGAACAATCCTCTAGTTTGCCATCTAAATAAAACACCAGACCAGAAAAGGCCACATACTTTTTAAAGGACTCCTAACATGAAAGATTTATGTAAAAGAACATAATTTGCCCACAGACCTTAATTTGCCATCTTTAGTCAAAAGAGAAGAAACCATGCATGGGATACCATGGCCACTTGGTGTGGCCTACGAGTGGCCTGGGAGGGAGAATTCTGAGGCCAAGAACGTTAAGACAGCTCACAATTTACATGCAGTTTCCAAAAAGGAAATGCAGATTGCACCTAAAAGCATTACATAATGGTCCACGCTCCACATTCATTCCGAGGTCCACACTCCTATCCCAGCCCTCTATTTAGGAAGGGTGAACTGCATGAGACTTGCTCTCAGCTGAGCTCATTACCATGCATTTTCTCAAGTTCCTCTTCTCCCAGGATGCTCAGGTAGCCACTCTGTTCTTCACAGCCCTGGCTTTATCCACCAGGAAATGATGACTACACTTGTACAGCAGGACTTCATCCTCTCCAGTTCTGAGTCCCAACCCTGAGCAGAACACCTGACACAGGGTGCACCCCCAAGGAGAGAGCTACCATTCAGCCTTCTAGGAATTAAGGCTTCTGGGATTGAAAAGGAGTGTGTGGGCCTGGGGGTGCAGCTCAGTAGTAGAGCACACAGGGCTGAGTTGAATTCCCAGCACCTAAGTAAATAAGTAGACTGAAACATAAAGGCAGAGTATGTTCCTGCCTTGCACCACCAATATCCCTAAGTGTCTATATAGGGAACACCACCTCCTCTTCCGAATGGCTAAACTATGGGCTCATAGCACTTATTTCCTTCCAACTGCTCCTGTGGACAAGAAGATCAGACTCTGTGGCCTTGAGGAAGTAAGTTTTTCAAGCTCTGTTTCTTTCCCCTGCAAAACGAGGCTATGAATACCAACTTCCTAATATGGGTCAATTCTATAGCCCAGGAAATGGCACAAAATTGAACACGCAAATACCTGTCCCTTTTTCCCTTGTGTAACAAGAATAAAAGTCATAAGATCTTGGATTTTTAAACTCACAGGTAACAAAGACAGAGCTAGGTAATTAGATCATTTCACTTTTTTATTATTATTAATTATAAGATCACGTCTCTTTTGAATATACAAGGATGATTTTCTCCTCTACTCAGTACTTCTTTCCTCCCCTTCTTTAGAGATCAAAGGGCTGACCTGACCAAGAAACAGTAAGTTCCCAAAGTCAGGTCTCCCCACTACACCACCTGGCCCAGGGCTGAGAAGCAGGAAGCACACACAGAGAATGAAAGCAGCGGAAACCATCGTTGCCATTCCCCAACCTTACTTTCCACGCTGAGATGCTTAAAAAGGGAGGTGGTGGTTATTTGATTGTTCTTCACTACTCATTTTGAGTACAAAAATTCAATATTTGGGAAGAGAGATACAGTGTTACCCCTGTGATAAATGACTACTCTATAAAGCTTTGGGTACTGTAATACTTGGATACATTGTGTATAAATTAACATTTCTATGGTCACACACTCAAACTAACCCAGACAAATAGGCTTGGAAACCAACAGCCAACTTCATTCTGAGTAACCATTAAGTTTTAATCAGATGTGGTTCAATTTCTGGAACAGCGAGCATTAAGAGGGGCTCGCTGAGGAAATCAGGCAAAAGGAGAAGGGGCAGGAGGAGGCGGAGAGGAGGCGGAGGCAGAGAACAAAAGAACCACCCCCCAGCCAATCGTTCAAGGGGACCCTATACTCAGAACACTGCTGCCCCTCTGCAGCTGTTGTCTCCTGCAGTTGGCACGAAGCGCTGCCAGTCTGGGACCGGCTTCCAGGGAGGACAGCATTGTTTTATTGGCTACTTAGGCAGTGCACACACCATTAATGGACTTTTTATCTCTCCATTTTCCTGTCAGTACAGAACCAGCCAGTCTGACTCTGTTATTATCATTAAGAAAGCTTTTTTTTCTCTTCTCCCCCACCCCACACTCTTCAATCCAAACAACATCTGGGAACTTCAACCTCTATCGTGTAAAAGGGAAACAGATTTAGAGGGAAAAGGGGGAAAAAGTACAGTCCCAGTCACACAGAACAACTATCCAATTCCAACCAGGAAGCTTATCTTGAATTACTCAGCACCTCTGAAATACTGTTCACTTTAAAATCCAAGGTACTTGACGCTGTTGCTTTATACTGCCACTAGACTCCTGCCATCTTGACACTGCTTTCTGCAAAATTAGAACATTTTTCCCCTTTACAGGACATACAGCTGTGAACTAAAATTTGGGAATAATATTTAGAAGAAATTTTTTAAAAAATTTTTTTCAGGGCTGGAGCGGTAGCTTGGCGGTTACAGCACTTGCCTGGCATGGGCGAATACACGGGTTCCAACCCCAGCACCCATGGACACAACTGAGTGTCAGAGCAGCAAAAGCCATGTGAAAAACTCAATAAAAGTTGATTTTCTCTTTCTCTCTCTCTCTCTCTCACTGTCCTTCTCTTTTTTAAAAAAAAATTATTTTTCAAAAAGGGAAAATAATTAACAACCCTTGTTGAGACATTTTCAGTGAGTACATCACTAGTGCATAAAGTAATAGGAAAAACCTGGCGCCATTAAACCCAGAAAATATGTCCTCCTGTAACAGACAGCTGTCTCTTCTGTAGCTGAAGTGTGCTTTTTGCTTAGTTCATGCTCCGTGAGTCACAGGGAAGAGTACAGAGCCAGCCATACTGCAGTCACACAGTACCAGCTCCAAGCCACACAGGTCCTCTGCCCCTTTCTCACCCCTGCTACCTGCTACATCTGATGAACATACACACCTGGTCCTCACTTCATGCCTGAATGTGCCTCATGGGGTTCTCAGTGTTGGATCTTTTGGCACTAACTGGTAAGCAGAACCTAAAAATTACTGATACCAAAACACAGGTACCAAACACTCCATCATGTCCCACCCCACACTTCCCTTGACCTTTCTGCAATGCACCAATAGCAACTATATGTCCTGTAGAAAGGATTTAGTTCCCCTAAAATGCTCATCATCCAACAGAAAACACATCAGAACTGAATATTTAAGTCAGCAAAGGTCAACAGTCTATTTTTAATTTTTTGTTGTTGTTGTTGTTCCATTCAGAAAAAAAAATGGGGGGGGGGGTGATCACTCACTGTCTGAGCCTCCAGCTCCTGCTCCCTGGAAGCTGTGCCTCAGAGCCCCTTGCAGTCTGTGGTTAATGACAGTCTCAGTAACCTGATCCTCTCACAGTGGGAGACTTGAGTAAGCACTGGCCTCTCTCTGGTCTCTCCTTTCCATTGTCCCACCCTGCGGGGCCAGCTGTTTCTGACAGCCAAATTGCTGTGTGCTAAGCAATGAATGCTGTCGGAGAAGGAATTTTCATTTTTATAATGCATAGGCCTCCATGGACAAATTATACAGCTTATGGTGCTGGCTGCAGGATGCTGCTCCAGGCTTGAAGGGCTGCCAAAACACCGCCTGTCCTACCCTCTGCCTAGCCCCAGGCTGACAAGACAGTCCCCCAAAATGAATCTGAATGGCCAGAGAAATGGAGCACCTGTTTTCAAAGACAAACAAAACGTATGTAGAGAACAGCCATTCAGCAACTACCTTTGACAACGTAATGACATATGGTGTAAGCTAACTGAGCTACTGTCACCCATAGAGCTACCTAGCACACCATCCATTAAGACCTACTATAATTTGATATCCTGCACTGATTACCCCAGGGGCATCAGCAAAATGCTGGGCTCTCTGTTTCTGGGGCACACCAGAAAACATGCCTAGAACTTACAACTTCTCGAAAAACAAGCAAAATGTAGGAGAGGTCCAAGAACAGTGCTCATTCATGATAACGAAGAGCCCCCACATGTGCGTTATGGAATCATTCTGAAGGAACCACTGGCCTCCCCAGTCCCTGGAGCCCTGGGATTTTATAGGAATTACTAGAAAACAAAGTTTGATTTCCTCATCATATTTGAATGTAAGAGAACATGCCACAGCAATTTTGCTACCATAAAGCAAGAGCCTGCCAGAGAATGAAGCTGAGAAAGTAAAAATAATAACAGGGTCTCAAGGGCACTGCTTGAGCCCTGGGTCAAACCAGATCTGAAGCCTGCTCTACCAGGCCTCCCCAGAAAGACTGCCATTCAATGCTCCACTTAGCAAGGCTAGCTCAAATTGAGCTTTCAGTTGCTTGCAGAACTAAACAAACCATCCCTTCACCTAACAGCACCCAAGGGTCAACACATTGTACCTTACCATATAAACAACAAAAAGTTTTTGTACTTTTGGCAATTTCCTGTGAACTTACCCTTTCATCTTTCCCTTCCAGTCCTTATACCTTCAAGTGAGCTAAACTGTGCAAACTGTCACCCGATTTTTGGTCCCGTTTTTAAAGTCTAGATGTCTGACCCGAATTTAAGTAGACAGAAGGAAGATAAATTCGTGATCTGCATTTTCTTTTAGTGTTATAAATCTTAACTTAATTTGTGGCATAAAGAAAGGGGGCTCTGATTGGTGAGATACCACTCACTAATGTCAGCAAAGCTGCCTCAGGAAAAGACCAGCAGTCAGGAGCAGGGCAGCGGAGCGGGATACCTGCTTCTAACCAGGTGCTCAGGCCAGGCAAAGCACAAGCACCTGCAGTCTAGGAGCCACCAAGGCCACCACACACCGCGTGATGCAGCCGTCCACTTTATCATTAACTACTGTCTGGCCAGACAGGGCAGGGTCCAGTTCAAGAACACAGGGAACTTTCAGGCAGGAGGCGTACCCAGAACCAGGGTGGGCTAGCAGCCACTCACAACAGACTATAAATACCTCCTGGCTGCAGTCCCAGCAGCAACCACAATCCCTGTTCCCTATTGGTAACACAACTGCAGGCCTGTCCCCATCCCACCTCGGGAACAACAGCACAACCAACCGGGCATGATGAGAACTATGAAGTGCGCACAGGCACTTAACTCAGTGCCCCGGAAAGCCTGGCTTCTCAGTTGCCTCTTCTCCATCCTTGGCTTCTGATGCCCAAGGATCAAAAAGAGAAGACATTAAAGTGAAATGATACAAGTAACATCTTGGTTGGGTACTGAGAAAAAGAAACTACACAACACATGGGTTGTTCCCTTGCCACAGGCAGGGAAGGAGGGAAAAGAGGGCCAACTAGGTCTTGACCCTGTTCCTTTAAGACAATCACAGAAATGTCAAGCCTTGTCACCCTTTTATTTAAAGTTATAAGGAGACTGACAGGATGGGATGTGGTGGGAAGAACCCACCCTGACTTCTATTTTGGGGTAAAGAGAAGTATAAAAAGGCTACCAAGACTGCTTAGATAGGAAAATCATGTAGCTAAATGGCCTATTGACCATGCTGCTCCTTGGGGATGATAAAATAGACCCAAATCCTAAGGACTGAATTTGACATAAAAGTTGGGTTCACCCAACCCCTGAACCCAGAGATCACTCCGCTTTAGGGGGAAGTCATTACAACTGCTGTTCAAACAACCAACCAGCCAGAACCTCCAACCACCCAGCACTGAAGAAGACACCAGAGAATGTCTTCGGTACCATCTTATCACCAGCTCCTGGCACAGTGCTGGCATACAGCTGGTGCTCCGAACGGTGGATGGATCACTCTTCCAACCAGCTTCCTGACCCTAGCACAAACCAAGTTAAAGATACACTACACAGAGGACAGAGCACAAAGGGTGTTTTGAACCCCACCCAGTTCACCATCTCCTATCCATATTCATTTGTGTCCTCAACCAAGACGCTGGTGATGTAACAATACGACCAAGTTCCTACTTTCAAAATTTCATGCACCTAACCATATTTCTCTTGCTGAAAGACACACATCTGAGAATACCTTCCCCATGTAAGAACACATGTCCCAACATAAAGAATTCTTCAACTAATGAACCAATGAACTCTGCAAAGTCCTCAACACCCAGTCACAACATCAATGTTCAAGGTCAGGCAATGACACATTTTTGCTTCCACTCTTCCCTAGAAAATGTAGAAATGATATGCTTACACAAAGGCGATTAAGAAATGTCATTTTAATTCAAAATAGTGATTCAGGGCAAGGGACTCTTCTAAGGTTCATCTACTATTTTTTTTTTTTACTTTGACCTGAAAACTGGAAAGGTAGTACATGAATTCAAGGTTTTCTAATACAAAGCACAAGGTATTTAATCACACATCTATTATAGAAGCCATGATTACAGACTAAACCTCTCAGAGTTTAACAGTCACAATTATGCTAAAGATGTGATTTAATGCTAATTAAACTATACTCTAAATTCTATCCTCCCATTGAGTTTGGAGGTGGAAGCCTTGAACTAATGGAAAGTGTGGCTTTACAGAGCTCGCATGATAAATGCTTCAGGTCAGTAAGAAATTAAGTTCATGTGCTGCTATTCATGCCCTTTTTCTGTTTTTCTATAAACAAACCAAATATACACCACACAGCCATAGTGTTATGATTGTCAGGACTGACTTACCTACTGAATTACCCAACAAGTCTCACTGTAGGGGATTTGAAAACATTTCTGAAGTATTGCTCCTGCCTCAATTTCCCCTGCAAAATAAGCAATAATAGCATCCACAACCAACATTTTAAATACTTCTCAGGTAGCAAACACTGCTATGCTAGTGATTTAGATACATATGACTACACTCAATCCTTGCATCGTGATACAACAGGAATTATTACCTCCAGTTTACAGTAGCTAAAACTGAAGCTCAGAAAGGTAACTTTCCTAATGACACAAAGCTAGGAAGTGGTAGAACAGGATTCAAATCTACACCTGCCAGGCACTACAGGCCACTCTTATCCATTATGTTAGAGTCTCTGAATTCCCTTCCAGCCATGATATCATGGGAGCAGATTAACATACACCTTATCAGTGCTATACGATGCTGTCGCTGTAAGCAATGATTCCATTATAGGGACTTAAGCAGTTATATTAGCATCCATGGAAATTTCAAATGAAAATAACCACTGAATACCAGCTTGAAAAGACCAAAAAGGCTGAAAATGTCACCTTCGAATGTTTAGTTCAAAAAAACAGCAGAGTACCCCTTAGACTCATAGGGTTATACTGCCAGGATCCACTCAAAGTAGGTTGAGGCAAAAGAAAAAGAAAAAAGCTGTTATTAGATAACCTTGAAATTAAACCAAATAAAGAAGAAAATAATTGGGAAAACAGCCAAAGGCCTGTGCTCACTGGTAAGCTTTAAAGAGCAGCTGTGCTTACAGGACAGGCAAAGGAGAACATGTCCAGAGAGGACACTGGGAAAAAATCTCCTTACAGGAAGCAAAGCTGCCCTCTTGATCCTCCCCACACCCCTCCATTTGGCTCAGGAAAATGGAGCTTAGGTACCTATAGAAGTCTTCTAGGCTCACAGAATCCACTGGAAAGGATTCCACTGAAGATAAAGACTTCTGAGAGACCAGGTAAGACAAATTCTCAAATAACGGTGACAGATCTGCCAATAGGCCTCCACACTTCACCTGGCAGATCTCCAAATCCATTGTCCCCTCTAAGATGCTAGGCTTTTCTCTGCTCAGTTATTCCACCTCCAGCTCTGCTCCCTCCCGACTACTCACTTAAGGTTCCAGAGAAATAAAAAGCAGTGAGCTGCTCCTTCCAGAAAGCAGAAGACCAGGAAAAGAAGAAGAAGAAAAAAAAAAAGTACAGTGAGAAAAATAACCCACTGTCTTTCAAAATAAAGTTACTCCTCAGTGGACACCCGAATCCATAGATATTCAAATCCCTTACACAAAATGCGGGAATATTTGCATATAACCTATTCACTTCCTACCATATATTTAAATAATCTTTAGATTACTTATAATACCTAATATAATGACAATGCCACATAAATAGTTTTTATACTATATTGTTTAAGAAATAATGACAAAACACCTGTACATGTTTGGTACAAATGCAACTTTTTGAATATTCTTGATCCACAGTCTGATTAATGCACAGGAACAAAACCTACAGATGCAGAACCCATGCATACAGAGGGAAGATTATAATATCCTGGTAATCAGCATGACATGACTTTTACATGCCAACTATTAGGTTTGTTTTTTTTTTTAAAGGGGCTCAGTGGCATAGGCTTGGGAAGCTGAAGTAGAAGGATGGCAAATTCAAGGCCTGTTTCATGAATTTAATGAGATTCTGTTTCCCCAAATAAAAAATAAAAAGGACCTGGGATGTATCTCAGTGGTAAAGTGCACCTGTGTTCAATCCCCAGTACCAAAACAAAACAAAACAAAACAAATAAAGACTAGTTAACTGATAAGTGTTTCTTAATCACCTCATGACTAAGTACTCAACCAAGAGTTGATAGTTTCAGAGTACTAGGGATTAAATACAGGGGTACCCTAACCCTGACCACTGAATTATATCCCTAGCCCTTTTTATTTTGAGACAGAATCTCACCATGTTGCTCAGGGTGGCCTCAAACTTGAAACCCTCCTGCCCCAAGCCTATTGAGTCATTGGGATTACATATGTGCACTACTACACCTGACCAAAGAAAGTCTACCTCAACAGATGCTGAGGTCTAAATATTGATTCACACTGGAATCTAGGAATACCGCAACGTGACAGTACTAAAAAGTGAAGAAGTCACAAGGGCTCCAGCCTCAGGAATAGGATTAGTGCTCTCACAAAAGACTTCCAGGGAGCTCCCTTGCCCCCTCTGCCACGTGAGGACAAGCAAGAAGGTGCCATCTATGAAGCAGAAAGCAAGCCCTCACCAGACAATAAATCCACTGCCACCCTCATCTTGGATTAAAACTCCAAAACTGTGAGCAATAGATTCCTATTGTTCACAAATTACTCAGTCTAAGCCATTTCGTTATCATAGCCCAAATGGATTTACAGTCTAGCCAAAGAGGTAAAAGTTATCCAAAAATAGTAGGAAAGATATGATGAGGTCCAAATAAATTGTGTAGGTATGCTAGAAGTGTTAAGAGGCCAAATCAATAAGCTATGATTGCTGGCTAAGGTGCTGCAGTGGATTGAATAATGACACCCAAAATGATAATGTCACAGCCCAACCGGAACCTCTGAAAGTGAGCTTCTTTATTTGGAAAAAGGGTCTTACATTAACTAAGTTAAGGAACATGCGATGAGATCATCCTGGATTATCCGAGTAGGCACTAAACCCAATGACAAGTGTCCTAATAAGAGATACACAGAGAGAGAGAGATACACAGAGAAGGTCACGTAAAGACAGAGGCAGAAACTGGAGTTATGCTGTCACAAATCAAGAAATCCCTGGGGACACTAAAGCTGCAAGGGGCACTGCAGCGTTCTCCCCTCTGGCCCCCACAGTGCAGCCCTGATGGAATCTGGATTTCACACTTCAGGTACCAACAACTGTGAGAGGATACATTTCTATTCTTTTAAATCACCAAGTTCATGAAAATTTCTTATGACAACCCTGGAAGACTAACACAGATGGCAAGGAAAGTGCTGCTGGGGAAGCAGGGAGGGCGAGGGTCCTACAGGCAGGAGGAAGACACAGCAAGAAAAGGAGACAGGCTGGTTATAGACGGAACAAGGAATGGCTGCTGCGTGGGATTATACATGAAGTAGAAGAAACGTACTTGGGGTTAAACCGTGACTTGAATGTCAATCTAGGCCGTATTAATTCTATTAGCTAATGTGGACTCACCAGGGATATTTCAGCAAGGAAATAAAAAGTGCAACACGCTGTGGTAGGAACATTGCTCTAATATTAAAAAGGAGAAAGAACTAGAAACAAATACCTGATAGACCTTCCCTTGAAGATCCTTGAAAAACAAAAACCTAGTATCCATTTCCTAATCCCCAGAATCTGTGAATGCTACTCTATATGACAAAGGGACTTGCAGATGTAATTAAGGATTGTGGGATGAGTTTGAGGTGAGCTGATTATCCTGGATTATCTGGGTGGGCCCTAAATATAATCACCAAGGATCCCTTTAAGAAGGCGAGAGAGCCAGATGCCAGGGCCCACGCCCATAATCCCAGCAACTCAGGAGGCAGAGGCAAAAGGATCACAAGTTTGAGCCCAGCCTGGACAACTTAGCAAGATCCTTTCTCAAAATAGGAAATTAAAAAGGTCTTGGAATATAGGTCTTGGAACGTACCCCAGGGTTCAATCCCCAGGACCAAGCAGGTGGAGGATGGTGGAGGAGCATGGGTGGAAGTGGGGGACCAGTGAGAGATTTAATTTCAGAAAGGAGGTGGTGATGTCACAAGATGACAGAAGTAGAGACTGAAGCAGTGTGCTTTAAAGATGAAAGGAGCACAAACCAAAGGAAGTGGATTCTCCCCTGAGAATCTCCTAACTGTAAGAGAATGAATTTGTGTTGTTTTCAGATGCAAAATCTGTAATGATTTGGAGTAGCAATAGCAAACGAAGATTTATGCTTCTCCCCTCGGAAAGTCTAATAAATTTGTCTTCCCTGAATTTTTTTCTAAAAGCATTCCTCCTTGCTTCTCCCCCTTGGTTCACCCAAGATGGATCCATTTAATTCTTCCAGAGCTCATATTGGACCTTCTATTTTCCTGTTTTAACACTTGCTGACCCAGCTGTTTCAGCTCTTTGTAACTTTTGAAACTAAACATTATTATAGTAGTCTCCTCTTATCCAAGATGGCCCCCTGCTCATGGATGCTCACAAGTCAGGACAGTGCTAACCCCGACACATGCATTTCCCCCTTCACCTACATATCTATAACAAAGTTTAATTTATAAATTAGGCACAGTAAGAAATTAATAATAGCTAATAATAAAACAGAACAATTATACAATAATAACAATATACTAAAATAAAATTGACAGTGTGACTACTCTTGCTCTTTGGAGCCATTATCAAATAGAAGAAAGGTTATTGAGATAACATAACAGTCGATCTGATAACTGAGGCAGTTACTCACTAACAGGCAGGTGGCATATACAACATAGATACCCTGCATAGAAGGATGATTCACATTCCAGGCAGAATAGCACAAGATCTCATCATATTACTCAGAATAATGTACAATTTAAAAGTTATGAATTGTTTATTTCTGGAATTTTCCGTGTAATATGCTTGGGCTGAAATTGTCCACCAGTAACTGGGAAATACTGTACTACATAAGCCACAAAAGGCAGTCAGACAGAATCTACTAATTAATTCACACAACCACCTTATTCAAGAAGAGATTTAACAATAAGCTGTTTCCCTCTGAGACGATAATGGTTTTACATCTTTATCTGTAATGATGCTTACACGGACACATACAGATGCAAAACTACAGTGAGTTGTCAACTCAGGCATTGGGCACTTTACTGAATGGGTGCTATACCTAAATAAAACATAAAAGAAAAAAATAAGATAATTCCACCTTCTCTTGTTCTTGAGAGCAGAAGAATAGGTTTAGTTTCCAAAGGAGAAGAGGAAAGCAACATATGTCACACTGAGAAACAGATTTATCATTTTTAAAAGGCTAGAAACAAATAAAGAATGAGCACAAAAACATATATGTATGTTCCCCCAGAAGAGACCTGTGGAAAGAGATGGCATCTGAACTACACAAGTGGCAGGGAGTGTAGGGAGAAAGCAACTGACACACAGAGGGACTCAGACACCAACAAGAAAAGGAAGCATAGCAAATAGTAGGCTATGATGGTTTACAACATGGCCCCAAATTTTGTGGCTCTCTTTCTGTCAGGAGGTAGGGTCTGTATCCCATTCCCTTGAATCAAGGCTCTATGATAGATTAACCCATAGAATATGGTGTTAGTGAGGTCACAGCTTCTAGGGTTAGGTCTTAGGAAAGTTGAAGCTTCCACTTTCTGTCTCTTGAGACACTTGCTCTTGGAACTCAGCTGCCATGTTCTGAGGAAACTCAAAATAGCCCAAGCTGTGATACCACATGTAGGTGTTTTAGCTGACAGCCCCAGCTACAGTCCTAACCTGCAGGCAGCAGGCAGGCAGTGTTAACCACTAGGCATGACTGAAGGGGCCTCCAGATAAGGCCAGCCCCAGCCTTCAAGCATTCCCAGCTGAGGCCCCAGACAGAGACAAGCTGTCCCTGCTGTGCATATTCCAAACCCCTGACTCACTCAACTGTGAGCATAATAAAGTGGTTGTCGTTAATGCCACTGTACTTGGGGTGGTTTAATACACAACAATGGAATGGCTGGAACAGTAGAAATCTAGTTGGGCTATTGTTGAGAACATAAGGGCTTGTGGTTGGTACAAGAGAGCCATGGAGAAGAATTTGAAAGAAGATGTCACCTATCTTAAAAGTCAACAAAAGAAGTTTAAAATTTCTTCTCTACATAATGGTGAGCAGCTGATGGGCTAATCAAAGGAATTATACGATTGGACTAAGATTATACTAATAAGAATGTATTAGGGAATTCCAGCAAGTTCAAGGAAACATTTAACTACATAAAACAATCCTTGAGTGTGGTGCTCATAATTATACCCATTTTACAAGTGAAACACCAAAGGGGAAAAAATAATCTAGAACATCTAATCCTGTGGTAAATCCCACTGGCTCCACTTTCAATATCCTGATTCCAACCAGCCTCTTTTCATACTCCACCCCTAGCCCAAGCAATCTCTTTCTCACCTAGACCAGCACACATCCAACTAAACTGAGAGTTCACAATGGCCCTGCACTTTTTTAAAACACCCTGTTCAGTACACTAAATCTACTGATCACATGTTCAGTTGTGGCAATGTCAAACTGCCATAATAATCTCTAAACACTGAATCTCAGTTTCTACATCCATCACATTATAGATGAGGATGAATAGTTCTTACATAAGCACTATGGACTACTGTTTCCAAAATTCCTAAGATATCAACATTCAAGATTTGGAAAAAAGAAATTATAATTCCTGAAATCATAAAAGACTTTAAAAATACTTCCAACACTCTTTACTCACTATTTTGAGTATCTTTTTAAACACCGCTTACTAAATAAAAACTATAAAGACAAGCAGTACTAATATATTATATCTCAGAAAAAATTCAAATGTTGGGACGTTCTCCAAACATTATATTGAGTAGTATAGTATTCAAATAACCCAGCAAGGAGAGCAACACTACACAGAATCACATGCCATAACTGCCAATTTAAAGACTTACTTTGCTTCCCAAACTCTATTTCTTGGCACATTCTCATACAATTTTATATTTTAAAAAACACTATTCATATAAATTTATTAATATTTACTTTATTTGCAAGAATGACTCATCATTAACAGAGAACAGGGCCACAAATGTAAGTATATAACCCGGCAACAGCAGCAAGCAGGTCTAACTGGTTAAATTGTGACTTTTCTCCTTCATGCTCTTTTCTCAAATCCCGGAATAGTCGACCTTAACCTTCTACTCCATGTGTCAGCATTTCCTGCTCTGTCTTTCAACTTGAAGTTGGTAGTTTCATGAGAGCCAGTCACATGTCTTTTGATTGTGGGTAGAGGGTAGCTTATTTAACAATGAAAATAAAGAGAATCTTAGAGGATGGAGATTGAAAGAGAGAAAAAGCAATCTCAGAAAATTTCAAAATTTTGAGAAAAAGGAAGTCAGCAAGAAATCATTTGAAAGAATCCAATAATCATTAGATGCTTCAGAAAAAGTAAAATGAATGAAAAATACATATAGACTGTATAGATACAGACTAAAATCCCAGGCAAGATTTGGGGATGGATTTTAAACACTTAAAACACGATAATCCCAGTTGGTTGAGGCTTATGCAGAAGGATCACAAATTTGAGAACAGCCTGGGAAATTTACAGAGATTCTGTCTCAAAATATATATTTCTTAAAATGGACTAGGGATATAGATCAGTAGTAGAGTGCTTGTTGAGTATGCTTAAAGCCCACGGTTCAATTCTTAGTACTGCAAAAAATAAGAATAATTTAAAAAATGTGGTAATCCCTGGGAACCTCAACAGTAAGAGCAAGTATATAAGATTAACCCAGTTTCCTTCTTCAATAAAGATTACTAAACTGAACCGGAGAGCATCATGTTTAGTGAAATAAGCCAGACTCAGAAAGTCAAGACTCACATGTTTCCTCTCACATGAGGATGCTAAAGAGAAACAAAGGGGGAAAGGGGTGGGATGAGAATCTCACAGAAAGAAAAGGAGAACACTAGGGTAGAGGAGGGAAACCAGAGGAGGGAGGAAGACGGGGGAGGGAAATTAAACAGAATAAATAATGTTACCTGCGAACACAAATTCATCCCACTGACTTCCACTACTACGTATGACTATAATACACCAATAAAAAAATTAATTACAAAAGAGATTCCTAAGCTGACAATTCAAGGGAACATACACACCTAGATTTTGACAAACTTTTGAAAAAGCTCTCACGAAATACTCGTGGTCAACACAGACAAAGAATGTCTGTTACATGTCTACGTAAAGGGTACTATTTATAAGAACCATCTCTTCCCTAAAAGGACTGAAATGGAACAAGAACAATAAAAAAGCAGTCTACTGCTATGTCAGGACCTGACAAACTGAAAAGTAAGATAACTGCAAGGCCCTGTGTGCAGGAAAGGGAATGAATAAAAGGCAGTAAGGGGCAAGGGACCCAACAGCACACCTATGAAAATCAATGGCATCGGTTCAGCAGGTAGGACCACATGCTCTCTGAAATATAGCAGTCTGGGGAATATAAAGCAAGCATGGAAGCATAATTTAAAAGAGAGGGGTAGGGAGGGGTAGGGAGAAGAACAGAAAACCCAACCAGGAATATTACAACTGGCTCTAGACACCAAAGAAACCACTTTTTTTTTTTTTTTGGTACCAGGGATGGAACCCAGGAGCTCTTAACCCCTGAGCCACATCCCTAGCTCTTTTCTATATTTTATTTTGAGACAGTTGCTTAGGGTCTCACCAAGCTGCTACAGCTAGCTTTGAACTTGTGATCCTTCTACCTCAACCTCCTAAACTGCTGGGATTACAGATGTGTGCCATCGCACCTGACTTACATACCAATTTTTAAAAGACTTAATCAAATCAAAGTATGAGCAGGAAGGTGGGCTGATTACCTGAAAGCCCTGGAAACATTCTGCTTTAAAAAGAGAATATTAGAGAGGTGGCTGAATAGTGGAGCACTTACGTAGCATGTATGAGATCCTGAGCCTAATCCCTAGCACCCTCCCCCTAAAAAGAAGAAAAGAATATTAGCAGTTAAGGTAACAGTTCTTATCACACAAAAGTAGCAAAATACTCTAATCTGGGTAGACAAAAGAGAAGCTACATTATGGCCAAATGATAAGCAGAAGCCTACTGATCATAGCTTAAAAAGAAAATAAACTACTGACATTCAAGAGTTGTCCTAAGGCAGAGGGGGCTCATAGTAGATACTACACCCCTCAACTTTGTAGGATTTTAGTTAAGGCTGGAGGTTCACCCAGAGCACAATGCAAAGCAGGAGCAGGGTTGGATGGCTGAACTGAACGACCCCTCACACTACAAGCCCAAGAGCAAGTTATCAACACTCACAACACTGGCCTGCTTCCAGTCCCAAACTGGCATTTGGTAGGCACTTCAGAAACATTTGATGAATGGGTGAAACATCAGAACGCAGAATGACTATGAACTTGCTTTCTGCAATGTTGCCCCAGGAAGTAGCTTATAGAAGGGATAGGGTTTCAGCCATTTTGTTTAACAATAGGGAAGACTTAAGTCTATTTCTAAGCTCAAAAGAAAAAGTCAAAAAAAAAGAGAACAAATTGGTAGGAGTTGATGGGAAAGTGCCCCTTATCCATAGATGAATATGTTCCAAGACCTTCAAGGACACTTGTACCCACAGATACAACCGAACTAACTACACACACACACATACACACACACACACACACACATGTTTTTTTTTTCCTATAGGCTCAATGTTTCTGGTGCAACACATGATTTTCAGAATACATTTTCTGTTTGACTTCCACCCACACATTTAATGCTTTTTTTCCTTTTTATTTTTTTTTCTTGCAATACTGGAGATCAAACCACACAATGGCACTTTTACCACTAAGCTACACTCTGTCCTCAGTCTTTTTATTGTATTATTTTATTTTATGGCAAGATCTTCTTAAGTTGCCTAGGCTGGCCTTGAACTTGCAATGCTCCTGCCTCAGCCTCCTGAATAGCTGGGATTACAAGTGTGTTCCACAGCACCTGGCCTGCTTTTTCCATCTGAGTTAAGCACTTACGCACAGTGGTCCTAACTTTTACAATTTGGGGCGTGGCAGAAAAACACATTTATTTTCCTTTCATAATTTCACAGTTAGAACATTTGTTCTTACCCACTGGTTAAGAGGGAGCTACTACAATAGTACTGGTCAATTCAGGGTGCCATCACAAAACACCACAGACTAGGTGACTTCAGCAACAGAAGTCTGCAATCAGGAAACCAGCATGTTACAGAGCATAGCCTTCCTGATATGCACCCACATGGTGGAAAGAGACAGCAAGCTCCCTGGTGTCTATTATAAAGACATTACCCATCATGAAGGCCAACCTTTGACTTCATCTAAATCTAATTAACCTCCAAAGCCCCAGCTTCAAATACCATCACTATGAGGGTTAAAATTTCAACATATGAAATGAGGGAGAGGGACATAAATCAGTCCACAACATTGAAGTACTGGTACAATTTTAAAAGATCATCCTCAAAATTGCCACCAGTGATTATTCCAAATCCAAATTTAATCAAATCCCTTTCCTGTCTCATATTCCCCACCAGCCAGGATAGTTTCAGAATAAGACCCGAACTGCTCAGAACACAATAAGCAGTCTTTACAATGGAGCCTTCCCCAGCCTCTCCAACCTGAGGCAGTGTCAATTCCCATGCACGGCCTAAGCTGGCATGTCTTTCTTAGGCCTTCTACCTTTGCATAGAACATCCCTATGCTAGGATATCCTTCCTTCTGCTACTAGGTGAGCTTCCATTTACTCTTAAAATCTTGGGGCAGGACCTTCGCCACTTTCTTTCCTACTCACTTACTTCCTTACTTCCTCTCTTTCCCCCAGCAGCAGGTTAGGCGTTTTCCTCTGGATCACTGCTGCACATTCTGCCTGCCTTCTGCATTCCCAATCTGTAATGCAACCACTCAGTCACATGTCTCTCTCACTTAGCCAGGAACCCTCCTGAAGCCAGGGGCAGCACCCTTGGTGCCTATGTTACCAACACATGTCAGTGCAGAGCCTAACACATAGGTGGTATGTGGTAGAGGGAAGGAAGAAGGAAAGAAGCAGATAAAAAAGCATGAATCAAATAGACCCTAGAAAGACTTTAAATTTAAAAAATTGAGGCACCTTTTTATTCCTAACATTTCACACCCATCTCTCATAGACATGTTATTAGACTCTCCATTTATTTGCACAAACATGCAGTGATTACTTCAGTCTCCAGCATAAAGGAACACAACATAGAAGACCCAAGGGATCAAGAGCAGAGATGGAGATAACCATGGTGCTTTGCCATAGACCTGATCTCTTTATTCACAAAACACACTTGACACTCTATACCAGTGACATGGACTTATTCACCACCCTTTACAAAAATGACGTGGAAAGAGAGGTCCATCACAAAGAAGAAAACTGTCCCAGTCAGAACTGCATGTGGCACTTTTAGGCTTTAAATCGATTAAAGCACGTTTTCCGGGTGAGCGATCCACTTGTGCCCCCACTCTACAGAAGTGATCACTTTGCATACAAGAGTCAGAGCAAATGCAGGTCGCCTTGTGGGGAGAGCCTTATAAACTACGAAGTCTGCCACAAATTCCAGTGGCCGTTCGTATCTGAGTTATACTTGCCGGCCAATGGTCCTCAGTGGAAGGGTGGCTAAATCAAGTGCAGGGAGTGACTTTACAGTCTGTCTGACTCATATTTTGCCCTTTTCTCCCCTCAAAAGAAATTAGCTCCGAATGGTACATTTCCTGACGTCCAAACATTAACTCATCTGCTTCAATCTCTTCAAAGACTAAAACATCCCTTCCTTCATGATGAACCAGGAGCCTAAAATTTTAATATAAGCTTAAGAATAGGAGTCAAATTTGTATCCCTTTTCCTCAACCTGTCACACTCCAAAAAATAAGTTTGAATGTAGACTGAAGTAGATTCCTAGACAGGACCCTACAAAAGAGATTATACCCTAAGAGCCCTTACTAGAGAGGTGGAAAAAAAGTGCTCTAATGTGCTTTCGTCCTGATGCTATAATTAAGGTTGAAAAGACAGCCTTGAGTATTCCCCTCTAGGACATCACCAGATCTGAATTACTCCTATCTCATCCTCCTATCCCCTTGCTGTGCTCTTTGAAAAGTACCCCTACAGGTTCCCAGCTTCCCCTGAGTGACTCCTTCCTGCTTTCTTTCAACTGTTAACTGCTCCTTCAAAACCTTTAGTCTCTTGCCCTAAAACTTGCTGATTCTGTTTCTTCATTCTCTTTCATGGCCCCCTTTCCCCAAATCTTACTACCAGACCTTTAATGTTTCATGGGAAAGAGCAGTAAAAAATATAAAAACCTGAAAGTGGTCCATCATGATACAAAGGAGAACATGTGACCCAAAATAACACCTCCCTCAATTCAAAATAAGATGTTTGCATTGAGGGCCCATTGTGTGCCCTGTTACAGAACAACGTCAGCTTTCCCAGATCAGGAGCAGTGTGAGAGGGCCTGATTCATCTTCATGTCCCTCCACACAGCTCATCAGAGGACCTCACACAGGAGGACCCCTCTGAAAAGGTCTGGGCCTCTTTCCCTGTGGATGATTTATGGTATTACAGTACAGAATACTTCAACTTAGATTTTTTGTTTTTATGGTTTTCAGGGGGAGGGGAAGGTGGTATTTTAGATTTGTTTTTTATTTTGCTATTTTTGCAGTTGTTCTTGTGTCAGTACTGGGGACTGAACCCAGGGGTACTCTACCATTGAGCTGCCTCCCTAGACCTTTTATTTTTTACTCTCAGACAGGGTCTCACTAAGTTGCCCAGGATGGCCAAGAATTTGGAATTCTCCTGCCACAGCCTCCCAAGTAGCTGGGATTAAAGGTAGCACCATCACTGGCTTTAACATATGTTTATTTGTGTGTTTATTTGTTTACTTTACAAGGGTGGCAAACATAATACGCATTTTCAGTAGATCCATGCTTAAAATCATGAATTTGATATTTTCATAAGTAATGATACCCAGGAGGATACTCTCTTGTGATGCTGCACAACCAGCTGCAGCTCCCAGTCAGCCCCCCATCATTAAGGTAAATAGGTGAGACTAGGTTAAGTATATTGAACTAGGTTAAATATATTAAATGCATTTTCAATTGACCAAATTTTTTACTTACCATGGTTTACTGGGACAAAACCCTATCACATGTCAAGGACCATCTCAATAATGGTGCAAAATCTGGGTGGCAAAAACTGTGTATATTTTAAATATTCACAAAACATGCCAGGCAATACTATTGGGCTGATCTCAAGACAATGACATGGTCCAGTTATGAAACTTGAGTTCAAAGTTATATGATCCATGATGCCCTCTTGATTCTGTTGGTGAATTTCTGGGATTCTACTACTTAATGTTAAGGTCAAGATGTGAAAGCATCTTGAGAGTTAAAAGTTCAGCACAAAGGTTCCTCCTGCCCACCTCCTCCATCCCCAACCCCCATTCTCCAGGCAGCATTCAATGGATGAGTCAGTATTAATAACTCAACAATGAAGGTGTAATAGCTGACCCTCAAGGAATTTAAAAACTAACTGGAAAAAAAAAAATGGAGACACCCTTCTAGCTAATATAACGGAGAAAAATATTGTACCAGGAAGTCAGGATTCCATCCTGGACCCATCATGAGATCATTAATCATTAGCAAGCCTTGCTTAATACATTTAAACTTCAGCCTTTTTTTCCCCATTAAGAGGAATAACATTCCTTTCTGCTCTGCCTCTTGAATAAGGTCATTAAGGGGATCACATAAGATGTGGTGCTGCTTTGGTAAGCTACAGAGTCCTCTGTGAACGTGAGAAACATAGGAACAAAGGCTGAACACTTAATCACATGCTGCCTGGGCATCACCACAAAAAGAATCTCTAACGACATTTGTAAACATATAAATTCAGACTCTGAGATTATTATGTCGAGGGAATAATAAGGGGGGCTTCAAGGAAGAAGGAGAGACAGGTGAGTGGCTATGTTAGAAAGTAAAGCATGTTTATGGAGCCCCGGGGGGCTCTGGCAATTCTTCTCTGAATATCTGAATATTCCTTGTAATCTTTTTTGGTTTGTTGCAATAAACTCCATGAGTAACCAGAAGATGACTACTCCCCCAAACAAACCCAGATCTAGTCCCTAAGGCCCCATACCAACCCAGGCTCTTTCTTCAGTTGTAAGTTCTAGAAAAAGTCTCTTTCTCCAGCTGTGTGCTCCCTTTCAACCCGCTGTAATACAGCCTCCTTCCACATGCTAAACTTTCACAAGCATTACTAATGACACCATCAATGATCAACACAAATTGCCCTCTTGAGCTCGTGCCCATCTGGTTCAAGGAATACCTGGAAGAACCTTCCCTTCTTGCTCCCTCACTGTTTCACCCACCCAGGCTGCTCCTCCACTCTCCTCTCCCATCTTTCTCCAGTCACTCAACCTGGTGACTTTGGGGAGCAGACCCTGCTCTCACTTTTTTCCTGTAGAGCTTGATCCCCACCTGAATTTCATTGCTGCCAGGACCAGGAGAAGCTCTACTCTGTCTCCAGCCCAGCCCTTTCCTTTGAGCTGTGAATTCTTTTTCTTCTGAATAACCACTAGACAGTTCTATCTCAGTGTCCCAAAGCCCCTCAAACCCAACTTGTCAAATTGAGCCTGTCACCTTCCAGCATGCCCTGCTACTTACTCTGTTAAGTGATAACCATCAATGACAGGGAGCCTCAGTTTAACAGATATCCTCTTCCTCCCATTATACCCCTGCTACATATCAGATCAGTCATCAACCCACCCTCCCAAAGGGCCTTAAAATCCTCACCATTCTCTCCAGCCACATTTGTCACCAAGTAAGCAATGGGGCCTTCCTCAGTGCTTGCCCAGACTGCTATGCCCCGTTTCCCAAAGTGTGAATCAAGACGACACGTGGTCACCCAACATGTTTTAGCTCTTTTTTTTTTTTCTTTCAGGGCTGAGGACCAAACTCAGGGTCTTGCGCCTGCTAGGCAAGCGCTCTGCCACTGAGCTAAATCCCCAACCCTAGCTCTTTTCTTTTTAATGATTAATTTTTTTCTAATATATATTAAATAATTCCATAAGTAGCACACCCAAACTACATTACCACAGGATAGTTACAACTTTCATGCACATTAGAATAACATAGGGACCTTTCAAAACCACACCAACGAAATCATAACCTTAATGGTAGAGCACAGGAAAGCAAACAATTTTGGGAACCATTTCATTAACATATGTCTGAAGAGCCTGTCCTGATAGTATGCCTATCACCCCAGCTACTTAGGAGCCTGAGGCAGGAGCAGGAACAGGTTTAAATTCATTCCAGGGAACTTAAGGAGGCTCTGTCTCAAAAAAAAAAAAAAAATCAGGGGCTGGAGGCGTGGCTCAGTGGTCACGGCACTTGCCTGGCATGCACAAGGACCTGGGTTCGAACCCCAGCACCATGTGCACAACTAAGTGTCAGAGCAAAGAAAGCCACATGAAAAACTAAATAAAGTTGATTCTATCTCTTTAAATTACTTAATTAATTAATTAAAAGGGTTGGGGATGATAGCTCAGAGTTAGAGCATTTGTCAAGTGCCTAGCATGCATAAAACCCTGGGTTTCAACCCCTTTTATACTGCCAAAAATGAAAAAAGGAAGATGGGGAATAAAATGTATCTGAAATAGGTTTGGAAAGGTAGCTCAGAAGTACAGCACTTGCCTACTGTGTACCAGGCCCTGGGTTTGATCCCCAGAACCACCGGGTTCTAAGAGGTTCTAACAGGGATTCTAAGAGATTGAGTCTACCTGGGACTGGGGAGTCAAGTAATATGTATGGTAAACAGGTAGAAAGAATACCTATCTCACCTTGGTTTGCCCAGGGATTTTGCACTAAAAGTGTAGTATCCCAGAATTTCCCTGAATTCCAAGCAAACCAGGGCAGTTGGTCTCCCAACAAGATAAGGCAAAGTGTCTCAAGTCTGAGAAGCAACGCTACCATTTTCCAAACTGTGTTGGGCAGAATGTGGCCCACTAAGACTGGAGTGCTGGCAGCTGTGAGGCTACATGGGGTCCAGTAAAATAAATCTGGAAGACCCCAGGGACATCCCAGTAGAAGTGAATAAGTTAATGACTTTCCCCAAGGCTGGCTTCTCAGAACCTTCAATGTACATTTTGTCTTGTCTGAGAGAATGATATAATGTCCTGCATTTCTTGCAGTTATTTGAGGACCATTCTTTGAAGAGTATCTAAGGAATCATTTAGATTTCATGAAACATTCTTGATAAATGTTGCCCTATGAGTACTTCTAGAGAACGTTGGAAAATACAAATTGGTGTTACTTCTCTATTAACAACCTGTGCTTAAAAGAAAGAAAGAAAGAAAGAAAGAAAGAAAGAAAGAAAGAAAGAAAGAAAGAAAGAAATCAAAACTCTTAGGTGGTCTGTCTGTCCCCAGTTCTCTCACATTTTACCACTTCCAGTACCCTAGGCCCCAATGATTCTCAAACTTTTAGAAGCATTCAAATCATTTGTGAATACTGTTATAAAGTTAATTCTCATATGTGGGATTCAGAGTAGCCTAGGACTCTGAATTTCTAATGGAAGTCATTACTACTGACCCAAGTACCATACTTTGAGTAGCAGAGGTCTGCTTGGATTTAATTTTAAAACATGCTGTCTTTCCTGTAAGCCTCTGTGACTGGAAGGTTCTTCTACAATCCAATAACTTCCTACTCCACCATCACAAGAAGTTCAAGAACATCATTCTCCTGGGAAAATGTTCCTTGATTACTGTACATCCCAACTTTTTCTTTCTTTTCTTTTGCAGTACTGGGGATTAAACCCAGGGTCTTGCACATGCTTGGCAAGTGCTCTACCACTGAGCTATAAGAAAAAAAATGCCCCCACATCCAATCTTGTTTTATGTTTAGAGCTCTATTGTAGTATTTCACTGTTGTATCTAAGTTGTTTTTCTGCCTATGCCAAGCTGAGCTCTCTTAACAACTCAAGTCTATGTGCTCAGTGCCTAGCATACAGTAGCTACTCACTAAACTTATATAAATGGAAGAAGATAATATATGAAAAGGAGATAACATATGCATTTTATCTAGGAAGACTTATAAAATAAGGCTGGGACTGGGAATATAGCTTGGGGATACAGTGCATGCTTAGCACATATGAGGTTCTGGGTTCAATCCCCAGCATGAAAGGAAGGAGGACTGGCCAGCAAGCACACAAAAAAAGAAAAAGAAAAAGAAAAAGACAAGACAACTGTCATGGAATATCACATCTTGATTTGGAGTGATATGGCTGGGAACCCTCAGCAGAAAAAATAGGTAGAATCAATGTCAGCATTTCAGAGTCAAATCACAAAAGAACAGCATCACCTATTTTTTTACATTATACAAAAAATTAAAATTCCAGCTTCCTTGAAATGAAAAGTAAACCCAGATAATCTTCTGATTAACATTCACAGACTAAAAACCACCAGGCACAGTGGGATATAAACCACCATTTCACCTCTAAGTCTATGATCATCCACTTTACAGATAATCCTTCTGACAATTCTAAGTTTAAACAAACCTTTGTGAAAAGAGTACTTACTCTAGGAGGTTTAACGTAGTCACAGCTGTCAAAATCATGGGCCATGTATAACATTTAAGAGAGCATTTGAAAATGTGTCAATAATTATAATTAGACACTTATACCAGATCTAATATACTTTCCCTACCCTTTAGTTTCAACTGATGTGAAATTAAAACCAGTTTATCAAAAGTGCAACTCTCAGATCATAATTTAATCCTAAAGTAGATATAAAACCTGTCACACTACAGAGATACAGTACATTTGACTCAAGAGTTAGAAAAGGCGACAGTGTTGTAATACACCATTTTAGGTAAGGTGACCACCTTTAATGCAGAAAGGGTAAAATACATTGTGGAGGTGTCATAATCTTCCAATATTTACTTCCCTTGCTTATAAAGATTCTCTTCAAAATTATGCATGACCCGCAGCACAGAGACAGTAACTGTTAACATTTCAGTTTATTTCCTACTAGTCTTTTTTTCTTCATCTTCTCTACATCCATATGTATATAACCACAAATCTGGAAAGTACTACATTTTATGTTTATGTTTATGGGATTGTACATAATTTATGTGAACAGAATTATACTATATTTTCAGTGTTTTGCTTTTTCAGCTTAAATGTTATTTTCTATGCTCTTCATGGTCACTCTTTCATTCCAAAATTTTCTGTGCACCTACTATGGATAAGGACACACACACACACACTGTACTAAACGAAGTGACTGTTCTCCTTGGTATTTAGCCCACAGATATACGACAGTATATACAGGGTAGTACATGTAAAACACAGAAGAGAATTAAGGATCTATTTAGATGGAATGTCTAACAAAAAGCCTCTTTGAGAAGGTAACTTTTAAAGTTAAACCTGTCTCTAAAAATGTACGCATAATAGTATTTTTAGTAATCACACGATTTCATACTTCATGTATGTAAATAAAATCTAACCTCTGTTATACAACATTTAAATTTGATTGTTTTGTTTTTTGTTGTTTTGTTTGGTTTTTTTTGTTTGTTTTTGCTACTCTATAGCTGGATGAATAAATTTATATCCTTAAAAAGATTTAGTAATTTTTTTAATTACTAACCAAGGGCTCCAAAATGGTCCAGAAAAATTTATATTACCAACCCAAAATTTCCAAATTTATCAAATGAAAAATTCAAATATATTACTTAGTTTAGGAAAACCAACTCTAAAAAAAAAAAAGCTACACAGAGAATAAACATGAATTTTATATAATGTTGTTTGCTCAAATTTAAAATTTTAAATATATTTAATTTGGTAACCACCAGGAAATCCAATTAGCTTATTAAAGAATACTGACTAAATACTTCAAGAATTCAGACTAACCCTATTTTGCCCTCTTCACATTATAGAATACTTCAAAGGACTCTATACTTCAAAATCTGTCTGCTCTAGTCTGCTCCCAACTCATAAATAAAATTTTGCTGTTTTTCTTAAAGACTGTCTATCACAAACCTACTGCTTTTTTTAAAAAGCTATTATAAAAATAAAACTTTTATTCTAAGTCTAAAAATCCATTGGCTCTCTTCTTGATCAATAATAAAAAGCTGACTGAACAAGTTTCTTGGTCACTAAATGCCTACTTACCACTCACTATATTAAAAAGAGAGAGAGAGAGAGAGAGAATTAGCCATATAAGCTCTGCTTTTAACATAGGGCACAAACCAGACATGGTACTTTAAAACAATCAAAGTAAAACTGTGGTTAGCAAGGTTTCCAAAGCCCAGAGTTCTTCAAGACTCAAATTTATACACAGAGGGGGGGAAAATCATAAAGCTCCATTTCCTGGAAATACCAAAAAAGAGACTGAAAGAGAATCAACACATTATTAAACTTTAGAAATAACTGTCTATCTTCTAGACAGATAGGAAAGGAAAGCACTATGAAGGAAAAAGTTAAGAGAATTACTTTCCTGGGCCACACAACTGGTTTACAGAAACATACCACTGCTAGCATCTCTCATTCACACCATGCCACACTACTTCACAAACACAAATCAAAAACTGAATTCAGCTGGGCACAGTGGCACACATGTACCTGTAATACCAGTAACCGGGAGGCTGAGGAAGAGTCACAATCTAGGAAGGTCACAAGTTTGAGGCCAGCCTGGGCAACTTAACAAGACCCTGTCTCAAATTAAGAAATAAAAAAGCGGCTGGAGTGATGGCTTAGCAGTTAGAGCACTTGCCTGGCATGCACAAGGGCCTGGGTTCAAACCCCAGCACCACATGCCCATCTAAGTGTCTGAGAATCAAAAACAAGATGAATGAATAAAATTGATTCTCCCTTTCTCTCTCCCTCCCTGCTCTCTTCCAAAAAAAAAAAAAAAAAAAAAAAGGAAAGAAAGAACAAAAAAGGGCAGAAAGGTAGCTCAGTGGTACAGCACCCCTGAGTTCAATCCCTAGTACCACAAGGAAAACACATACACACACACACACACATACACACAGTACCAACTACTGAAATTTCAAACACAAAATGCAAATGCCATTGATTCAGCAATTCCAATCTTTGGTATTTATCCCCAGACATACGAGAGATAGATAGGTAGCTAGAGATGTTTTTTCCTATACATACATACCTATGATTAAATTCAATTTATAAATTATGCCCAGTAAAAGATTAACCATAACTAAAAACAAAAGAGAATAATTATAACAACATGCTGTAATAAAAGTGATTTTTAAATTTATAAATTATGTTTCTGAAATTTTTCACTTAATATTTTTGGACCATAGTTGACCTCTGATAACTGGAACCACAGAAAGTAAAACCGTAACCATAAGTGACTATCAATATGTAAAGTTAGGGGCTGGAGTCATGGATCAGCAGTAGACTGCTTGCTGGATTAGAACCCCAGCACCACAAACCCAACCAAGCATCAAAAAAATAAAAGCCAGAATAAAAAAATAAAGAAAATTGATTCTCTTTCTTTTTCCCTCATTCTCTCTTTTTAAAAAAAAACTTTAGTCCTTGCCACACTAGTACTAATAGGAAACACTTTCTAAGAAATTGTTAAGTGAAAAGAACCAGTCACAGTACGGAAATGTTTATGATAGGATTCAGTGAACACAGGAAAAAAAAATATGAGTAGCTAAGGACAGTGACCTGCATGTACCTGCTGTCCCTCTTACCTGAGAGACTGAGACAGAAGCAAGGCCTGCACCCAGAAACTGGAGGCTTGTCTGGGCAACACGGTGAAACCTGTCTCCAGCCAGCCAGCACACCTACAATCCCAGCTGCTTGGGAAGCTGAGGCAGGAGGAGCTCAAGTTCTAGGTCAGCCTGGGCAACTTAGTGAGACTCTGTCTCAAAATAAAAAAAAAAATTACTGTCATGTCTATTTTTATATTATAAGTCTGAGATTTTAAATGCTCTTGAACTTGAAAGCCAGACTGAGTATATCCTGGTCACTAATATCAAAATATCTTATTTATAAATATTCCATGTGGTGCAAATCTATTATCTTTGTGAAATTCATCACTGTGATGTCTGTACTCTTTTATTCCTTTTTATTCTATTTAATAGTATATGAGTGTCTTTTACCTACTTCTATCCCACTAAATAAAAGAATTATCTAGTTTTCCTAAACAAACAAAAAAAAATTAAAAGGTCTGCAGATGTGGGGGGCATCACAAGAATATACAATAAGTAGCAACTAATGCTGGGCCTCAGTGGGGGTGAAAACAGGATGAGCCAGGACTATGGCAAATACAATGCACATGTCACCTCTGAAAGACACAAGAAGCTCTGGAAGGTTCAAGCAGGGACAGGGTCCCATACTACGGATTTTTTCAATGTTATAAGAATAGCTGGGAAATAATTTTTAAATACTGGCAATCAAGAACAAGTGTTAAATACAATATCAAACAAAACACAACACTGAGGTGCAGTTGGCTCAGGCTATTAGTTTTCCTTCTGTTACAGAACATGGCAGCCTGGGAACACACAGCTGGGTTAGAGTTCAGATGCATGATCTCAGACCTGTTACATGACCCCTCTGGGTCTTGATTTCTCCTTCTGTAAAATGAAGACAACAGAATTAGGTACTTCATACAGTAAGTATGAAAATTAAATGAAATAATGCAAGTAAGGGCCTGACCAAGGCCCGCGTTTTCTTAACCTTCAGCCTGGCATTTCAAGGAAAACAAAATGTGACTCCACATCTCCCTTCCTCACCTTCCTTCCACAGCTTTCCCTAACTTAATCCATATAATCACATCGTATCACAAAGTACTGAGACAGCCTGCCATTCCTTCCCAGAGTCTCAGGTCTTACATGACCCCCTGAGAGTCTGATTCTAGTGATTAAAAATAGTTGCAACTGCTCTGTATAACTTGGATCCTAAACAAACACGAATTCCTCGTATTTACTTGCCTCATTCCCTCTTTCTAGAATTTTGCCTATTCCACAACCTACAAATATACAGTTCAGTGTCAAAATAATAATATCAAAATGGTACCTCTTTCAAAGGCTAGCCAAAAGCCACTTCCTCAAAGGTGTTGGTTGATCCTTATCCTTCTCTATACACAGTGCTCTGTCATTTATAGTTAAATGTGTAATCCTTTTGAGTAAAACGCCTTTCACTCAAGTACCCGTTAAGATCAAGTTGGTTTTATAAAGCAAAATCCCATGTCTAGACCCAAGGATAGGAGGACTTAATAAACGCTCAATAAAGGACAAAAAGAGTGGGAAAATGAAGGAGCAAGGAAGCAGGGAAATTTTAATGAGGACGATGACAACAATTAAGTGTTTATGTCATTGAATGCAAAAATAACTGTCCCCACTGACCTTCCATTTTACAATTCTGGACAATATATAGTCATCTTCGCCACATCCGTCCCCTCTTCTTGGTGAGGACAGGTACTCCTGTTTTCCCCTTATTAGTGGCCATTCTTTTCAAATATAATCTAAATGAACAGGGAGATAAAGGCTCTTGCCACCAGTTCAAATTAATCAGCCCCATCTTTGAGGCTGATTAGGATCAAGATGATGATGCTCTCTCTTTTGGAGCTGGTCCAAAGCACATATTAGTCATTTTAATCTGATTCGGAAAAACAAAGACCCTGAAACAGAAAAGAATTTGGTAGGGGAGAGGATGTAGAGGTGTGGACTTTCTGTAGGATAATGAAATCCATACCAAAGAAAAACAAAATTCTCATCCAGATTAGTAACTATTCAATAAACGAATTAAGGTTAATTTCCACAACATCTAGAATAATTTGTTTTTCAAACTGCTGATTATGAACCATTAGCAAGTTGTAAAATCAGTATAAAGATATAAGAATTTTTAATAAAAACTGAATACAAAATAGAAAGCATTAAAATATTGCTTTGTGAAACTTACAATTCAGCTTTATTTTTAATATGCATGTTTGAGTGTGTGTGTGTGTGTGCACTAGGTCATGATAGAAAATGTATTGCCAAGAATCAAAAGTATGTTTTAAACACTGAAACAGAACATTTGTGCTTATATAAAGTACCTATAAAAACTGAGCTTTTCTACTTTTTAACTTGACCATACCAATAAGATATTTGTTCTAGACACCCATTGCTCTAACCATTCAGGTTCTTCAAGTTCAAAAAATCTATGAAAAATATCTTTTGGCACACCGTCCACAAACATTTTCCTTATTTATGAAAAGGAAGGAAAGGGTCATTCTAGATCACCACCTATCCTTTTCTCCTTATTGACTGTTCCTACATATATTTCTGTATTGTGTAAATCCTTGGCATAAAGAAAAGAGATGGAAACCCAACAGCTCCAGCTTTCTGGGTGATTTTTGCTTATAAGCATTAACCTAACACTTCAGAATAATCAAGCACATTATATTTTTGCCCAGAGTATAGCACCACTCATCAGTAGCTGCAATAGTGGAAGACTCAGAATGTGCTTTAAAATATCATCTCAGCCCATCCCCTCTGTTCCAGAATGCTTTTTGTCAAGTTCTTTTTATTGCACATTTTTCTCAGCACCCACTCTGCAAACTCCAAGTATCATCCCACTTCTAACATCCAGCTTCATCCAACATCACCCCCTACCTTCCTTTATCCTCTCTATCCATTTCTCATAAAACCCAAGGGTTTTGTTTTGTTTTTCTTTTGTTCTTGTTTTGTTTTTAGTGGTTTAATCAACAATTCTTCCCTTTCTAAAAAAAAAAAAAAATTTTAAAGTACAGCAATTTATTTTTCCAATGGCATCAATGCTGCATGATGACTATGAATGTCTGATCTTTACTTTCAAATATAACAAAATGCCCAGTCATTAAGTATTCAAGTTGAAAAGTTCTATGTGGTTGTGCCCACTCAAATCAGACCTTAAAACCTATCTGAAGAGGAGTTACTCTGGATTCTATCCAATTTCCAAAGAGGTCATGCACATTCTTTCACCTCTGACATAAACACTGGCTACCTCTCAGCGCTTTTTCTGTCAGCTGTTTGACAACTTATGCCACAGGCAAAAATTGGAGTAATGGAGTCAATTCTCCAAGTGTTCGGGTCCCAGTCATACACATTTTAATGCAGAATTCCTTGCTCTGCAGTCTATAGAAAATTAGTTGAGATATTTTCTCCCAAAATAAAGGTGTCTCCCTTAAATATAAAAATAAACAAAAAGGAAACACACACTGAAATGAATTCAATAAATGCTGAATTCACTAAGTACAAGTTACAATTAAGCATAAAAAAGGGTGCATCAGGCTGGGGATGTAGCTGCGGTAGAGAACGTGCTCAGCATGAGTGAGGCCTTGAGTAAGAGCAAAGCTCAAGACGGGTCAGGTGAGGAGGCACATGCCTATAATCCTATTGACTCAGGAGACTGAGGCAGGAGGATCCCAAGTATAAGGCCAGCCTCATCAATTCAGCAAGACTCTCAGCAACTTAGTGAGACACTATCTCAAAATAAAAGAATAAAAAGGGCTGAAGGTGTAGCTGAGTGGTGTAATGCCCCTGGTTCCAATCCCCAGTACAAAAAAATAAACCAAAAAGGCCAAGGTGCCTACAGTCTTTTGTCCCTGATTCCCACTCACGCTTAGGGAACCACAGAGCCCAGTGATTGGTATCATCTTTGAGAATTCCCTGATCCTCTAGAAGCCAAGGTTCTTTTCCTCCCATGTGTAATCATCCATTCATTCTTTCAGCAATTAAAAAACGATTTATTGGCTATGTGGTCTGGGCCAGGCACTATGTTAGATGCAAAAGATACACAAAAGATGAATAAGACACAGTTCCTGCCCTCAAGGAGCCCAGTGAGACAATTTGAAAGGCTTTAAATTGGTGAAGGGGAATGAATTAGGTCAAAAGAATAAACGGAAGAATGAATAACTTGAAGTTCTTGGCCTTAGAAGGCTCAATCAAGAACCAGAATAAAGAGTGGGAATGATAAAATGCTAGAAGACTATCAAAAGGCAAGATCCGGGAGGCATTCTTGTTGGCAATGAGATTACTATGATCCCTGAAGGATTTGGCTCTCCCCAAAACAAGGGGGAAGGGCAATGTAGAGGGCCAGACAGCCAAGGCTTGGCCTTAGGATGAGAGCGAGCAGACGTCTTGGAGATCCGGCAGGACACCTGTGCTATGTGTGGCCCCTCACCTCATCCTGTCCCTCCCCAAACAATATTCATCTACTGTATCAATTTCCACAAAATTTAGAAAGAATAAAATTTAAAGTTACTTTCCCAGTCCTAGAAAAAAAAAGGCCAGAGACCCAGAGTAAACAATGAAGCAACCCTAATAGGCAAAGTGGAATGTTGGTCAGAGACTGAAAACCCAAAAATCAAACAAATGAGTAGTGGTGGCTCTGGAAAACAAAGCTCTCATGGATCACATAAGAGCCTTCAGACTTATAAACAAGCTCATATTTCCAGAACTGCCTACAAGAGCACAGGCATATTATTTGACTGTGCGGTCAACTTGAATATTGGGCAGGGGTGTATTTGTTTTAACTTTGAAAAGGAAGCCAATGGGTCTGTTTCTCTTTTCTTTCTCTCTCTCTCTCTCTCTCTTTTTTTTTTTTTTTTTGTGCAGGGCTAAGGATGGAACCCAAGGCTCTGCCACTGAGCTATATCACTACATCACCACCATCCCCCACAATTCTTCCTCTGCCAGGTCTCTTACTAGTTCATCTTGAGTGGCAAATCAAACTCTCATCTGAACCAAAGGTGGTGATGTTGCCAACCACACCAACTTGATGAAGCTCTTTCAAAGGGATTCTTTCATTTGAATGTCCTTTCCAACAGACAAATCCTGGTTTGGAACTTCTGACTTTGAAACTAGCATAGCAAGCAAGAGCAGTCTATGGCCAACAACTAAAAAACAGGAGGGAAATCTTCCATTTGGTTCTTCTGAGAGCTGGAACTGGCCACAGTGGGGTGGGGGGTAGTTTTCACTCCAAAAGATCAAAGAAGGCATTTTGTACCAGGAAACCCAATTCCAAATCCTCATTTCCAGGAATAAAGCCACAGTGCCCAATACTTGCCTGGGAAAATAAAAACAGGAGACTCTGTGGATTCCAATTAAAACCTCTGATGGCTTTATGTCCCTGCCACACCAGTTTAACATTGTTAACATTTTACCCAGACACTGCTTAAACTTAAATACCACTTCCAGCTCTGAATGGTCACTTTACCACTGGGTAAAAACCAAGGCATTTTAACGCTTCACAACAGCACTCTGCGCCAGATCCCAAGTACTAAGACAAGGTGGTGTTGAGAAGTGCCAGCTGCAGACCAACCGGTATCTCCCACAACTGCAGAGAACTCAGGAGAAACCCCACTGTGATTGGAGGCAGCATTTTAGACACAATAGTGAAGGGAAAAAAAAACAGAGAAAGGAACATTCCTCAGCCTTACTCAAGCAGGCTTCCTTTAAAATTATTACCTGGGGTCTTTTCAATCAGCCAATAGTTCTTGTGTGCCTACTTTATATAAGACACCAAGCTGTAGTCAGCAGAGTGCAGTGAAATATTCCCCAAGTAATCATTATGTTAATAATGTGTTTAATTTTATCATTTTATGAAAAAAAGTATGTGTCACATATGTAGGTTATAAAGTCTAAAAATAAAATCAGCATGCATGAACTCAACACCCAACCCAAAAAACAGAATATCACCAATACTGCATCACCCACCTACCTCATCCACCCTTATCCCAGGCCACACACATATCAGGTAATCATTATCCTGAATTTGAGGTTTCAGTACAAGTATAAATGCATCTTGAAGATTACCTCCTATTCCCAAAAAGTGTGTTGGCTTTCTAAATAAAGCGGCAATAGACAGTTTCCTCTTAAAAAGATAATGTTTGTGGGTTTGTTTGTTTGTTTGTTTTAAGAAAAGGTGAATTGATGCTTTAAAAAAACATTAAATGAGTAAGCACTAAGTGAGAGTTATGAAACTCATGAAGACAGTATGTGAATAAATGAAGTCTGGCAATTACTGGCAACAGCAACCCAGAATAAGGATTCCAAAGTCCCACAGACACCTGGTTCAAATCTCCACTCCACCATTTAAATTTGCCAAGCCTTGATTTCTTACTGTAGAAGGGTAAAATCATAATAAAGCATATGGTGGTTTTGGAAAATGGGGTGGAAAAGTGCATGTGAAGAGCTGAGCAGTGTCTGGCTCATATCCAGCACACCCAAATCATCCTGTCATTAAATTCACACACACATATCAAAGGGTTTTGCCACCATCAATGGCTTACTTCTCCATAATTCTTAATGACTTAGGCATGAGATCTCCTCTCATAAAAATAAATCAAGATACAAGGATCCAACAGCCGAACAAGCCACAAAGGACAGCTCCCAGTTCCAGCATTGATTCCATCTTCACCTTGTGACCTTGAAGAGTGGGATCATTTTTCAAATCCATTTCTGTCCTGTCTCCTCCTCCCCCAGAAGGCTAGACTACTCAATCCAAACCTAAGAATCACCTAGAAGACTATCATGATCATCACAGTACTAGTGCAGCCCAGTCTTGGGAAAGGAATAAGATAGAGGCATAAACTCTATTTACTGATTCAGTCACTATTATCCCATATATGGTTGCAGGAATAAAATCTTCGAAATCACTACTTTGGAAAAAATCATTACAATGCTATTAATCGAATTAAATTTCTCACTTTGAATATTCATTCCATTACTCAATGACATCTTTACCTTGCATCCTTAACATTCTTTTAAATTACTTAGTTGATCACTTTCTCCCAAAGTGTAAAAGTTGTAAGACTACTACCTAAATCTAGTTTTATTTAAAACCACTTTCCTTTCGAATTAAACTCTGCAATACAGCTGGAAAGGAAGAGCATGAATCCAATCTATATCCATCCAGTCCTTCATGTCATCTATCTAGAATTTATCTCAACGTCATTCACCACCTTTGAGTATCTGAATCAGGGGTGATAGAAGAAATGCTAGTATCCAACACAAAATTATATAAACTTAAAGCACACATTTCAACTTAAAAAGACTCCCATTTTCCAAAAATCCCAGGACAGAAAACAAAAGTAAATGAATCACAAAACAATTTGATCTTAGGAGATGGTGATCCAGATCCTATCCAGTCCTAAAATAACCTCCTGACTCTACTGTCCCCATTGATGAAATGGGTGAGGTCCATATTTCATACTTAAGCAGTCTGCACCACTGTAAAGCTGCATGGCAAGTCTGGTGTCTGAGGTCAGCACAAGTCTAGTGTCTGCTGGCTGCCCAGGCCTGGGCCCCTGGCCAGCAATCCACCTCCAGAGACAAGTGCCAGGACATACTATAGCGTTTCCATTTAAGGCCCGCCACTTGGATCAGCCCATCTCTGAAATTTCTTAACACCACCTTTCCAGGAAGAATTTTTTTGGGGGAAAAGGGAGGTGGTGTCTATTTTTTGCCACCGCCTTCCCTTGGGCTGTCAGAGTAGTCTGTATCTCTGGGACAGGATTCTTTAAAATCAGTGGATAATGTTTCCATTCAAGGGTCTCTTTTCACAAATATATAAAACATGTTTAGGGCTGGTCTCCTTTTCCCATCTTCTAAGACCTATCATTCACGCCCCCCAAAAAGAAGAAAAGCCCAATAAAAAGAACAAATCCATTCTACCTATCTCCAAAAGTCCAATTAATGACAACATTTTTAACCCAAGGCTTTTCTTCTGCTACTAAGTGGAAGGTTTTCTTCCATAAGTAGCTTCCTCTACAGCTCCTCTCCCATTCAAGGAGCGTTCAAAAACTCCGGGGAAAATGGAGAGGAGAGTGGAAAGGTATCTGGCACAGACTGGACAGAGCTGAGCCAGTCTAGAACCCGACGGAAGTCTGAATTCAGCAGCCTCAGAGGCCCATTCTCCCCAGCGCGCCCAAGGTTCTAGCCTCACTGTTTTGGTTACAGTGTTGAAGGAAGGGTTTTAAACTTGGCAAAGTACCGTGCAACATCTGTAACCACATTTGCCTTCTGGGGATCGGAAGATGAATCCCACATTCCTGGCTTTGAAGCTTTTTGAAACTGCAGCTAGGAAGAACGGAGGGAGGGAGGGAGTTGAGCAGAGTTTATTGGCTGTCTCTCCAGCAGAAAATTCCTCTTGGAAAGGATGGATATTTTGAGGGTGGGGGTGATTCGCCCATCTCTTTACCCTCTACCAAGCTCTGCTAGGAAGGTGAGCCTGGTGGCTGAGGGGCCAGATCGATTTACAAGTCAGAGGCGCACACCCCGAAGGAGTTCACTACACACACACACACACACACACACACCCAGTGCAAAGACCCCAGCTCCATGCCTCTGCCCTCCCCCATATCCCACCAGCAGTTCAGGCCCCAGGCAAGACAGTTTTGTTCCGCGACTGCTCCCCACACCGTGAGGGGATCAAGCTTGGGGGAGAAAGGAATGAAAGCGAGGGGGAAGCACCGCAGATACCCACCCTCCCACCCCCAATCCCTGCCTCTTCTCCCGCTAGGCTCCCTCCTCCCTTGGTCCTCTGGACTCCGGCAGCGCGGCCAACGACCTGCTCTCACCTCTGGTCCCGCGGCGGCCGGCGACTGAGTCGGGGGAGGCGGAGTGCGCGAGGCAGCCGGGCGCTGCAGGTCGGCGCGGGGCGGCGCGGCGCGGGGCGGGCGGCCCCGGCGGGCGCGGGGCGGGGCGGGGCGGTGCAGCCGGCGAGGGAGCCCGGAACTCTGCGGAGCCGAGGGCCGGTGGCCGGACCCAAGTGGCGGCGGCGGCGGCTGCAGCGGAGTGGCGTGTGGGGCCAGGGGCTTCGCAGCCTCGGGCCGGCGCGGCTGGCGGAGGAGCAGGCTGGCAGCGGCGGCAGCGGCAGCGGCAGCCACCCGGGGGAGAGAGCCGGGGGAGGGAGGGGAGGCGGGGTGAAGAGCAGGAGGAGGAGGAGGAAGGGGAGGAGGGCGGGCGGAATAAACTTCCCGAGGCGCAGAGGCTCGGGTGGGGAGGACGACCGCGGTCAGGCGGGAGCGCCTGGTGGAGGCTGCCCTGGGGGCGGTGGGGGAGACGGTCACAGAGAGTAGAAAAGTTCCCCCTGCGCTAAGGGGTAGGCTGCGGCGGCGGCGGCTGCAAAGAGCAGGAGCCGGAGCGGGAGGAGCGGGAGGAGGAGGAGGAGGAGGAGGAGGAGGAGGAGGAGGAAGTGGCTGCGGAGCGCTCGGCCAATGAGTGTCTGGAGCTGTGATTAACCAGGCAGCAACACATCATTTCCTCCCGGCGCGGATCCAGGGAGCCGGGAGGGAGTGGGAAGGCGGCGGGGCGGGGCCGTCCCCGCGCCCCCTGCAGGCGCCGGGCTGGGGGCGAGCCCGCCGAGCCCCGCCGAGCTTGACCGCGCCGCCCCCGGCGCGCCGGGCGCTGTCTGGCCGGTCGGTGGCCCGTCAGCCGGCTGGGAGGAAGCTGCGAGCGCGCCGCCCGCAGGGCTCCTCGGAGGCGGCGGGGCAGGCCCGAGCCGGGCTCCCGCGGCCGGGGTGGGAGGAGGAGAGGCCGCGCGGCGCGGGTGAGTGCCCAGGTAGGCGCGGGCGGGGCTGTCTGGACAGCCCCCGGGGGCGCGCGAGGCCGACGGGCGGGCGGGCTGCCTCCCGGGCCCTGGGACTGAGGGCCTCAGGCATCTCGAGTCCTGCTTGCCAGGCATAGGCTGGATTCTGAGAGAGAACCTTCAGCATTCTCATTCAGGCCATTTCTGACCTGCCTTCATATCTCCCTTCACTGTTCATTTCCTTGCAAGGTCTGGGGTTATGCAAGCCCTTGCCATTTTCGCAGTCGGCTTCCTTAGTGATAAAAATAAATCGGAGAGTCGGGGTGGGCTTCTGCAGTACTCTAGCCCTGTCCTAGGCGCCATGGGAGTTACAGGGCAAAGGAAGGAACATTCCTCGCCGCAGAAAGGCTGACAACCTCGGTCCTTAGATACACAAACACATCGCAGTGTGCTAATATTATCCAGAGCATCAAAAAGACATGCAAGGATCAAATTTTGCATGGTTTCTGCTGAGTGTAAGGAAGCACCATGCCATTTTCTCTGCCCTCTAGAAGCATATAATGTACAGTGCTAGCACAAAGCAAAATAAAACGTGACACCAATAAATGGGAATGCCATAAAGTATTTTTATCTCTACAGGTCCATTCATGCAAAGGGCATTTATTGGTTGATTATTGCAGTACTGCAAAAGGTTGCAAATGAAATGGAAGATCTTTTCCTTCAGGTCAGGAGTTTACAATCTAGTTAGAAACATGGGCATATATACAAGGAACAGCTAGAAAAAGATCCCCAGTGTTAAGTAAGTAAGAAGATGGAAAATGTCTGGGTTTTTTTTAATACTGGTGAAGGGCTTTATACATGTATATTTGGTGGGGGTCAGGGGAGGAAAATACAGATCAAATAAATCAAGGGAAGAGTGCCTATATGTGTCCCTGCTCTGTGGGACAATAACAGTGTCACTTTGCTGAAGTGTCAGCCCTGCCACTTAACAATCCCTTTTGACCTTGGCCACATTTTAACCTAATAAGGTATTAAAGGCTGTCTCAAAAAGATAGTTGTGCAATGCAAATGAAAATACACATGAATGCTTTTCAAGCTGCTGTGTAAATGCTCACTTTTAGAGTTCTCTTTTGATAAACTGATCTCTTGTTGATAGCCTTTACAGTAGCCTCTAGGCTGTAAGCTCCATGAGGGCAGGAACCAGGTTTGATTGTGTTCATCTTGTATTAACATGCCTAGCAGAGTGGTACATGTAAGTGCTTAATAAAGGTTTTCTGAGTAAGTGAATAAATGATGAGCGTTGTTATGCTTTGAACTGCTGGGGGCCAGCCCCAGCTGAACTCGGGTCCCCAAGGAGGAGTGGACTCTGTGCAGAGGAATGGCTTGAACCTCCAGGGCAAGTTGCTAGCAGACACAGTTCCTTGCTTGAGCAAAATGCCGTCTGTTCTTTATTGTTGAACATTTTTATACAGGTGCACAGACAAGACTTTCATTATCTGCTTAATTATACAATTCTCTTTTTCAGTTTCCCAGTAAACTTAAAGTATCAACCATTAGTACAATTTATGTCTTCGATCTTCCCACCACATAGAACATATGTAACTAATTGGTATAAACTTGCTTTTTTCTCCTTTAGAGACTGATTCAAACCATTGCCTCATTTGATAAGAGAAGCATTTGAACCTTTCTGTGCTAA